>VYXB01006311.1:331439-405231 GCA_013397135.1 Pachyramphus minor
AAAGGAAGGCAAAGCTAGAGTTGTGAAAACACTGAAGAATTCATATGGTAGAATTTGTCTTATGGAAAAACTATATTGTATTTATTTTGATTCCTAATTGTTATTTTGTTTTCTGCTGGCATAATAATAATATAACTCGTGGGCTGTCTGTTACCACTGTCTTGAATCCTTTTGTATATGTATTTTATAATTGGGGCTTAGTCATTTACGGTTGTTTTCAGGTTGAAGTGTCAATCTATACGTTTGCACATCACTAAGTGTCTTACAGTGAATGAAAGCTAACAAAAGGGCTTGTTTTCCTTTAATAATGATGTGGAAAGGCAACTATCACAGTCATTTTGCAAAAGCAGAGTGAGGCATGAGTGAGCAAACTGTCACATTAGTCTGTGGATGTTTGTGTGGTTAAATCAGAACTTGAATTCTGCTATCCCACGGGCCAAGCTAACAGCTTATTTCCCCCCGACTGTTTCCCCCACTTCATTTATAAGCAAATGTACCATCTATCTACAGCACATGCACATGCCATTCAGACTTGCTGTGATCAACATGTTATGAAACAGCAGCCTAGTTTGGAGTGTTCAGGGCTGTTAGGATTTTGCATGGCTGCTCCACTTCCCGGTGGAGTTGTGTTTTCCTAGATTTGCTTTAATGCTTTTTGCAAACAGAGGAGACACTGGAGAGGCTTGCAAAAATGCAAGCCCTGTAACAATTCATTGGGAAGCAAAGAAGGATCCCTTGCTAACCACACTGACTGTAACTGTTTGGCTGAACGATCCTGTCACTCCTACGGTTGCTCTTAATATTTGATGGTTGGTCATGTATGGTATGCCTCATCACACCATCTCTGGAGGCACTGCATGGGGAAATTTGAAAAGACGCCACTCTTCTTGAAGGATACTGCTGCTGATTGACTGGTGAGGCTATTTCTAGGTTCTCATTACATGTTTCAGGCTTATTAACTTCCTGGACACATTGAAACTTCAAAGAAAACAAAAATATGCATAGGTTTGTGCCATGCAAGGCCCAAAGGGCCACTGTATTTTGTGACTGACCTGTGGTCACATATCTACAGATGTGGACCAAAAATCATTAAACAAAAGAGAATGTTATTCCCCCACATCCATGTACATAATTCCACCTGATCGCTGCCCAGACTGAAATCTTGCTGCAGTCATCAGTGACTCTCCCACACACCTTAAGACCAAAATATATTCCCTATTTCACTTAAGTTTCTAAATTTTTCACAAAATAGGAAGAACATCCCACCACTTTATGGCAAAGGGAGTTAAAATGAGTGTAGATGAGATTAACAACCCCCAGTGCTCTGACCTATGGCCAGAAAGCCAAGGGAGTAGAAAAAGAACAGAAGCTGTGTGTGAATATCTGCCAGCTCAAGAGCTTTTGCCTCTGGGACACTTCTGAAACATTTCAAAGCAAACTGAAAGACAAGGTGCCTGGTACCCATCAAGACATCAAGAAAAACTACTTTGTTTGTGGTAGGAATTTGCTAAAATAAATTTATATAGGAATTTCTGTATCTATGTTTTATTTTAGTTGGTGCATATTTTAAATCCAGATTAGCAGAAGTCAGGTAAACAGTTGACAGAAGCAGGTACCTATTGAAGCTGATGGCTTTTGGTTTAGGGGTATATTATTAATGATTTAAAAGCTTTTACCTCTTTCCATGTTTTTCTCTGTGCTCTTTAAAGTGTTGGAATGAAGGAGGAAAAAGCAGCTCAAGAAAGAAAGATTTTTGTTTAGCCTTTGACAGTGAAAGCAATGATTTGTAGTTCTGGGCTCAAAAGCACACAGATAATAGCTGAGACATTTAGACTAATCTGAAGTTAGACATTTCATATAAATGTCCCACCCCTTTGTAATGGATGCTTCTGTATTTTAAATTCTTTTCTTTATTGAATAATGAAAAATCTGGTCTTCAGCTAACCTTGGTAAAAAATTTCTTTTTGAAAGCAATAAATACGTAGTTAAGTTCTAAAATGTTAATAGCTGTGCAAATAGTTACTGCTGTCTAAATGAGTGACCATTTAATGAATCACTTCCACCAAAAAGGTCAGTGTAGCAAGTCCCATGTGCATCATGTTATTACAACTTACCAGCAAATGACCACATTAATATTAACTGACAGATTGCAGACCTTTATGTTTATGTACAGTGGGTTTCTGGAAAGTGCACTTCTGGGAGGTGTTAGAAAACTTTCTGCCAACATATCATCCTGTAAATCGTGCTGTTTTCAGGTCATTACTTGTTCAACGTGTGGACATCTAGTTATGGAGCTTTTTGAATGAGAAGTACATTAGTGAATAAAGCACACCTGACCTGCCCCCTTCGAAGTCTTGGCTTAAAAAAAAGATAATATTCATAATTCCTCTTGTTTCAGGAGTCTGGGACAGTCATAGATAGGTGTTTTTATCAGGCAGGCCCATAATAGCTCTGACATATCAAGTGATGTGCACTAAAGTCACAGGCTGTTTGAGACAGAGGTGGTAGCAAAGTTTGATACCCCTATGATGCTGATATACTTGCAGTCTCTCTGATAAAGGTGAGTGCATAAAGTTGGATTTCTGAATTAAGAATAAAGTATCAAGCTTGTACTGGAACCTGTCATATCACCATGGCACAGTATTCACTCACTGAGGCCAGGCATTCCCTCACGTTCACCAACATTTTAAGTCAGCTATGGATTATTGAACTGTTCTTAGTAACATTGAGCCACAGGAGCATCAAATACCCTAATAAAAGTGTGTTTAAGGAGAGCCCAGGGCACAGGTTGAGCTCTGTCCTGCAGAGGAAGAGGCAGGAGGGTTCTTAACTTTTCAGACTGTAGGAGTCCAAGCACTGCTTCTGTTCCTATGCCATCATGTGGCTGTGGGGATGCCACAGCAGCAGTGCTGCTCAGAGAGAAGGGGTGAGGATGGATTCAGCTCATTCCACATGGGAAGTTTTCTCTTCATCTAAGGTCTCTTCACCTGACCACTTCTTCAGTCTTTTCATTTTGTCTGCCTCCAAGGGTCTACTTAGAGCTCTCAACTTTCAGATCTATAAGATACCCAAGTTCAAGACAGGAAAATCAGGCACACAAACACCCTGGGTCAATGCTCTCGCAGATCTCCAAGAAAGGTGGTTCACTCTTGATCACTGATAAGTCATTCTTACCTCCTCAGAAATTTACTGAATACCATGAAGATGGTATTTTTGAAGAAAAGACCACCACCACCCCCTCACCACCTTTTCAGAGAGTGTAGAGAGGAAAAATGTTGTTAAAAAAATCCCTACTTGCTGGTGTCCTTTTAAATTATGTAAAGCCAATTTCTTGTAATATTGTCACTGAACAAATAATCAGTTCGTTGAGGAAGATTTGTGGCTGCAATTATTTATTCATTTTAATGTTTGTTATTAAGCCTTCCTCTTGCTGTTTGCACCCATTATATGATGAAAGATCAATACGAAGAAGATGAGGAAGTGCAGAAATGACGGTTAATTATTGAGGAGTAAGGAGGAGAAGAGCAGACCTGGTACAAATGCCTATGAGACCTACGACCAGTGCTCTAGTCTTTTGCTGATATTAGCCTTTGTTTTACAGTGTGGTGTTTTGTTGTTGTTGCTGTTAGTTTGTTTGCTTGGAGTTTTCTTGTGGTTGTTCTTGTTTTTGCTCTTTTTATTTTTCAATCAGAACAGTGGAGTGAACACTTGAGACAAGTTTTATCATGCTTCTCTAATACACTCAATACCTGGGATTGAATTAGGAGAAGCAGTGGTTCCAAGTAGACAGAAGGAGGCTGCAGTCAGGAAACAAGGGTTTGGCACTTTTTCCCCCCAATTTAAGAAGTTGCTGACTATGTAACTTGTTTCACATCTTCTTTTATTCCTGTAATACAGAAATAAAACAGGTTTAAAACAGCAGGACTCACTTTTACCTTCTTCTTTAGTATTTTGTAATCTAAAAATGAAAAGTAATGTATCTTTACCATAATTACAGGTTTGTATTTACATCTCTGTGCTCATTTATGCATATATGTGCATATAGAAAAACATATAGAAAAATATCAATATTTTTTAACTTAAATTAAATTGTGTCATTTCTACCCAGGATTAACAGACATAAAAATCCTGGAGATACATTGCCATTATTTCCATTTATGCAGCTGTGTAGGGGTAAAATGCATTCCAACCATTGCTTCCAAAATAGCACGATATCTTTTAAATGTGATTTTTCTCCAGTAAAAATTTTATTTTTTAGCTGATAGAATATTTGGTACTTGGTAGTAATTTGTCTTGGGTAATATCTCCTGGTATTAGGATCACCACTTTTATTTTTTTAATTGGGGCTGCAGAGAGTGTTTTTTGTGTCTAATATCAAACTGGTGTCACAGTCTGCAGTGAGATAGACTGCTCAGAGAAGTTTTAAATGGACAGTGCCTGTATTCAGCTGTGAGCACTCATGTATCATAACAAATCTGGTGTGTGCAAGGGCTACCCAAGTGGGAGAAAGCCTGAAAGTAGGTCTATGTTCAAGATTTTATATAGCTCTCAAGGGTCTCTCTCTAAATGCTTGTGAAATCCATCATATAGCTTCAGGCCAGCCCTGAAACTTGCCTTTAGTGAAAAGCTCCCACACCCTAGATATTAGTATATACAGATGACAGGTAACTATGGTAAATATCTCTTAGAGTCACTTCCTGTTAATGCAGGGCCAGTAACTCTATTAAAATGACAAAAATAATAATGCCTCTGAAATCATCCTCTCACATGCTACATGCCTGCGAAACTTTTGCCAGAGCCGCCTTCTTTTCTATCTGCTTTTCATCTGGCTTCCTGCCATGGTTGAGGAAAAAATAGTTCACAAAATGGCACATTTTCATTGCCTTTTTTTTTTTTTTTTACACCTTATGAAGAACATTTAATAGTAATAAAAAAAAAAATCCTTAATTGCTGTGTACCCATATAAGTTTTCCTGCTCACCCAAATTCTGATCTGAAGAAAGATATTCCCTTCAGTACTACTTCTTTCAGCCATTCACTTCCCTAAGTTACATTAACTTACAGATATGCTGAATTTCACAATGAGAAGAAAGCCATTTTTAATAATATCAATTACTTTATGGTATCATTTGCATCGTGTTCAGTGTGATATTTTTGCTACCTCTGACAACAGTGAGACTGAAAGTACCTACAAATGCATACCTGGAGCAGCAGTTTTCTGTCTAGTCTGTAAAATTGTGTACCATAAACCAAGACAGCAATTTATGCCTATAGCTGTGCACCTAAGACTTAGCTGTACTGTTTCGTTCTTGTGAGCCATCCTGTTTGACTTACATGGGTAAATCTGATGCATCAGTGTTTACAGTATTAAGACTTTAACAACAGTAGCAGAAACCCTGAATATCTGCAGAAAAGCTAAATCCATCTCATTTGCTTTACTAAATGCTGCGTAGCAAGCAGAGTTATGGAATTTAGCAGCATAAGGCACAAAATGGTTGGAAACAAATCTGAAGCTCTGGAGAATCACTCACAGAATTACGTGCATTTCAACATGTAGGTAGTTGTCAGATTTGTGCCCCATAAATCTCATTCTGATGACACACATTGCATGATTATTTTTTCCTTGCATAGACTTTTGAATAAAATAAAAGTCTTTGTTTTAGGTGGTGTTTGTTTGTGTGTGTGTTTTTTTTCTTTTTTTCTTTTTTTTTTCTTTCTTCAGTGAATTGGGTTCCTGCAACAAAAACATAAGTTGGAAGAAATACATGTCTTGGCAAAGTTAAGAGCTACAGAGAAGAGCAAGACATTGTTCTTCATTTTACTATGCACTTTGCCTTGAAACTTACTGACTGCTTAAATCATCTCAGCTACACAGAAACCTTTAGCAATAAAATAAAAACTGTATTAAGCACTAAATTTTATGCTTAACTGGTATTTCTCATTGACAGAGAGTTTATGAAAGTTGTCAACTTCTGAGTCCAATTTATGTGAAGGCAATCATAATCTGAGGGCATATGAATTGAACTCGTCAGAAATGGTGCAAATAAAATTAACAAATTTATTAATTTTTCTTCCCCCTCTGATGTTGCTCTTGCTGTTTTCCACAATCTTGGCAAGGAATGAATAGAAAGCTGAATACAGAAGTTTAGTCTCCATTAAGTAGAAACTTCCTGCTGGGATTTGAGGAAAAGACTGGCATAAAAATAGGTAACCATTTAGCTTATGGGCTGCTTGGCCTTTCTTGCTCAAAGGAAGCACAGGGCCAGAGGTTATGTATTATTCATTTTTCAATTGGACTCAGTGGAGAAATTTGAGAGTTTACTACATAAATATGTTAAATTTAAATACATCATGCATTTCCATAGAACTCACTGAGGCCCAGATCCATCATTTCCTCCCAGTTCAACAAACACTTTAAAATATGTTTCAATTGACTTCAACAGAGCTGTAAGCACTTACTGGAAGTTCAGTGTGTCCTTAAATGATTTGGAGAATGAGGACCATCTGCATATGTGTAAGTGCTTTGCTGAACATGGTAAGTAACCAAGGCCCTGTGAAATCCATGAGGTTTCTCCTTTGATGCTACTGGGCTTCAGATTCACTCTTAACACTTGGTTATTACCAGTTCAGAGCTCTCTTGTTCCTTCCTTGAAAGGAGATGACATTCAGCCTTTCACAGCAGTGCCCTGTGCTTTGCATTAGAAAGCCCTGGACAGCTTTCTGAGGCCTCTTACTTAATGGTGTCTGCGGGGCTTGTTGTGGTTATGATTTTAAAATGCGATGCTCGAAAGCGACAACTAGCATAACGAGAATAATAATTCCTATTGAAACAGACTGAAACATACAGGGCTGTTGTACCACAGACAACAGGGTTTTTGTGCAAGGTAGGAAACTTCATGTTACTGCACACTCAGTGATGCATTTCTGACAAAAGGGACTTGTTGTATAGCAATTTATTACCAGGATGATTACAGATATTATAGTCTGAATTTAAGAATGTGGTGAATAAACCACATTATCTGTCAGACCCTCTTTTTCTACAGTCAGATGAGGTGAAAGCAATCTATGCTTTAGCCATTTCCCTGACCCACATTAAAGTTACATGTGGGACCATTGAATTATGTTCTATAATCCTGATTTTGAAGGCAATTTCATTATTACTTATTTCAGCACCTTTTGCTTTTAATGACCTCTTCTTTTTTCCGCCTACTTATTTATAAGACTGTTTATACTACCCATGAGATAATAAGATATTTAAATTCTCCCTGAGACACGTCCTTTTCTACAACATCCTGAAGTAAATTATCCACAGGAGCAATTCTGTCCTTCTCAATCCTCGTTCTTCTCTGGCTCAGAATGAAACTTCAATAAACCCCTCTTGTTTTATTATGGCACACCAATATAGCAGTTATTAATAATTCTCTAAATAATTCTTCTTAATATATCTGGAAAGGGCACAAACCTAGATTACACTGAAAAAGTTAGAAGTGTGAGATATCAACAAAGCATTTGCTAAATGAAAGAACAACTGGTTAACAAATAAAAGAAAATAAATTAAGCCCATTAAAAAAAAAAAAAAGAAAAGAAACTTAACTCATTAAAAGGAGNCAAGCTACAGGTAGAGAAAGAGAAAAGCAGAATCTGAGGGGGGCAGCAGTATCATGCCAGTCACAAAATTAACAAGCAAAGAAAGACCACTCAGTGCTCCCATGCAGTGCTTCCCTGCAAAGAAACAAGGCTGTTTTTACAGAGTAGGGCAGGCACTGCATTGAGAAGAAAGGCTGTGGCATCTTACACAGATTGTAGTATTGACACGGGGCACTTACTCTTAAGTGTAAGGAAGACTCACAAAAATATGACCTAAAGACTGGAAGAAATGTTTTTAAATAGAAAATGTAAATGTAAAGAGGAGAAAATACTAGAAATTTGAAAATTTGTTTCATTGGATGGAGGAAGGTAACAGTCAATGTCTGAACAATACATTAAGTTAAAATGATAAATCAGGTTCACATGTTTAACAAACCTAGATGAAAAAAAAAAAAAATGTAGTAAACTGCCAAAGGGGATGGTAGTTTTTTCATGGTGGGTTTAATTCAACAACACTTTTCTAGACAATGTTTGCTATAGTGTAGGCTGCTATACTAAATATGGGAACAACTAGATAAAAGATAAGGAAATTATTAATGTAGGATGTGGGAGTAGAAAAATTAATTATTCCATTGAGTGTGAATTTTTCTATGATCTTATGGCTATCACATGATCAGAGGTTTTTAGAACTTTATTTATAATGAGAAAATAGAGCAGTGCAGTCTGTTTGCTTTATTAAATTAAGGACTTGACTGGATTGCAATCTGTAAGTGGGAATTTAAAAAAAAAATCACAGCAACAACAAAAACCAATCAAAAGAATAACTATGATTAGATTATTGAAAGCTGAAACTTCAAATTTTAGGATGGAAATGAGGATGGAAGGACAGAAAGAGAGTTAAGGATGACTATTCAAATGTTTGGTTTACCAGCATGTGAAGTCTGTGTTGCTTTAACTCTTTATACAAAGACTTTAATGTTTTTCTAAATGCTGTGATACAAAAATTACTTAACCTGTGGCTCACAAGGGAGCATATGATGCTGTTGGAAGCATCCCTTTCAACATTAAAGTCAGAGAATTTCAAACATTCACACCACTCTTAAAAACCCCCAAACCACTACAATAAAACATAATCTTAGCCTGCTTTATTAACAATAATTGTTATTTTCAAAAATGTTTACAAAGTAGCAACCTTCTGTCACAAAAGTGAGTGTGACATAATCACATATATATACGTTTCATCTAAAATATCTGTACCTACACCATTTTTACAATGATGCATTAGCAAACAATTAGCACAGTTTTGTAGGAGGAGAATCACATTACACAATCACACTATCTTTTCTCTCCTATATCTGTAATTTTTCTGGCCTTTGAGACTTGTTTCTATTTTTAATCTATTTCTGCAATAAAAAACAATAGTCACTTGTATTATGTTATGTACTCTACCCAAAAGGGCTCTTGTTCATTTCCAGACAAATATCATTTTCTGTTGTTGATTATTTGGATATAGACAATAAGAATGATCCAGATAAGCTCCTGTGCCACATGGAAATATGGCAAGATTATTCCTGGGGTTTATGCTGTAATCACTTCCAGTGCTTAGAGTAATGATTCAAATGTCAGATGGTGTAAGCCAAACAGGTTTTTCAAGCTCACTTCTTTGTCACCACCCCAAATGCATATTTCAGAGCAGCATCTTGGTTTGCAAGCTCAGAATCCCACTTTGTTGTCTTCAGGAGCTGTGCTGGCATTTAAGACAGATTTATTCAATGCAAATTTTTTGGGTTAATTGTAGCATGCCCACCTGTGATGATTAAAATTAATTATAATCCAGCCTCAATTCAATGTTGAAGCTTCCACCTTATAAAGTAAGAAGCACGGTCCAAACCTTAAAGAGGCAGCTGTGAAGTTTAGGAGCTTATTAATACAAGTTCCTAAATTACATTGCTAAAATTTGACAGAAAGGATATTGTTCTCTCTTCTCCACCAACCCAAGTAACTTCTCATCTTCCATAACAAACAAAAGCATTCCCTTTTTCTAGATTTTAATGGGAATACTAAAAAGAAAAGTTAATCAGGGCAAATTAACCAACTCTAAGATTCTAGTTCACTCTAACCAATGTATACTCTTAGTTTGGATGCAATGATAAAATTCCCCATCACCTCATAGTCAGTGGTCAAAAATAGTAAATAAATTATCTTATTTATCTTAATGTAAAATTAACGTTGATTAGTTTAATGCATTCTAGTTGCCTTGATTTTGCTTGGTCATTTTTGATATCACACATATTTTTCTCAGATATTTTGAGATTTGGAAATATTAAGGAAAAAATATAAAGTTTAGACTCTGATGTCAGTGCATATAGAATTAATAAAAACATCTGATTATTCACTGAATGATCATTCACTGACAGAAATAAAATATCATTCATGTCTAAAAAAAAGAGAAATAAAGAAAAAACAAGGGGAAAAGCATTAACTTTGTTCACACTGTAATTGGAAAACTACATACTATACTGGAACCCGACTCTTATGATTATGATACCTTTTATGTTCTTGGCCTTCTGATATCAGAGTCCTTCTCACTCTAAACAAACATGAAAGGCGGGAGGAAGAGGAAGGTAGGTAAGTTCAAGAAAGATTACCACCAACTTCCAGCACAGCTTTGAGAAACTGACTTTGTTGATTTAAACACAGTACAATAAATCAGATTCCATGACCCTCTTGGGGTCAACTTCCAGCATTTGAGAAAGTGAGATAAAGTGAAAAACCTGAAGATAAAAAACAGTTGCTGAAAGCACTTTTCCCTCCCAAACCCTCTTGAGAGCATTTGAGTTTGTAGGCCCTTCTGAGGCTTGCTTTGTATGCATTTTAAAAGGCTTTTGGGTTTTTTTTTCTTCATTTCCCCCCCACATTTCTCCACTATAGGCTAGCTATCTGTTCACTGACTACCTGTCTCCTTTCTTTTTTGCTTGGTTCTTGACATTTGAAGAAACACTGCCATGGAACACTCAAAGACTTTTCCCTGTTCACATGGATTTTTCAAGCTTATTTTCTGCATACGTATGCAAAAATATGTACATGTGCATATAATTAGAGACACAAAAAATATACATTTAGCAATAAGCTCTTCCAAGAAAGACACACTCATAAAACCATTGTAATTCCCACAGGAGCTTTTAAACACAGCAATCCATTCCCTTCCACTTGTTCTTTATGGCTACCCCCAAAATCAGGGAACCCATGTTCCAGAAGAATCCAGGGTAGTCCCAGTACAACTCTACTGATCTTACTTCCTCTAGAAGGCAGTACTAACTCTGTCTTAGCTGTCTAAATATCCTGTTACATTAATTTCTACTAAAGAAGGTCTCTAGTTGATGTTTCCCTGGTGACTTCTCCACCAGATTGCCTCTTAGCTCCTGAGGCAGAAGATATTTAGGGTTACAGGTGGACAAAGCACAGAGTGATATTACAGTCATGCACACACCACAACATTTGCTCTAGCACTCAGCACAACTTAGCAGGATATAGCAGTTAAATAATGTGGCCATGAAGCCAATGTTACTTCAAGTCCAGTTCATTTTCACTCTTGAGCAGTAATGTTAGATGTGGTTTATATACCTAAACTGAAATTCATAATGAAAACAGTCATATTTCTAAAATATTCTAAGGATTCTGAGGTCTAAAGAAGAATGTTAATATATAAAGTTACACAGCATGACATTTCTATTTGGTGATAGAAACATTCTAAACCTTTATGAATAAACCTAATGAATTTCATTAAATCTAAGTTTTATGAGAGGAGGGGAATGGGAAATGGAACAGCAGCGGCAACACCCAAACATCTGGGAAAGTTTTGGGATGAGAGAAACTCAGTTAAAATACTTTTGCGACCTTATATCTGTTGGGTGCAAATGATGCTCTCTGTAATATCCAGATAGATGTGTCTTGTTAACTGCCTCATCCTGTGGTGTCATCATTACTGTAATTAATGAATTACCATAGCAAACTGCAATGACTATAAAGTTTTAGGGAATAAGCAGCCGTTACCTGTGACAATATGGGTTGGTGGGCATCAAAGGCTTATATTTCATATTGGGTTAGTTAGGAATGATGACACCAGCAATGTCCTTCACTTAAAGAGGAAAAAGAAATCAACTTAGAACTTTCCCAAATGAAAAACTTTGCCCTTTTGCTGCCTTTCCTAATAGAAAACAAGTTAAAATGTACCATTGGGCAGGTTAATTGACTTACAAGTATGTCTTTTTAATAAGTGTCATAAAGTATGTCATGCAGCTGAAACTTGCTTTCAGTGCATTTTTTAAACTGTTGTCAACCAGATTAAAGTTTATTGTTCACATGTAAGTTTCCGTTTTCAAGCAGTAATGAAAGACATTAAATTGATTTGCCATGCGTAGATATGAAGTGGGTTATGTCCTTTGCTCTTAGTCAATGTGCCTTTCCCAGATGCTTCCCTTCTTTGCTGTTTGTCTAAGCAATGAATGATCATGAAACATTCTCCCTGGCCTGAGATACAACTCTTCATTTCTTTGGTATACCTTAAATTAAAGGTTAGTTTATATAGGGACCTGATTCACCGTGGCTTAACTTCAATGTAAGTCTTTTGAGTTTTTGGTGGTGAAGTGACTGAAGAAATCCTACAGTGAATAAGACTTTAATAATGCAGGGCATTGAGTGTCTTTTTTTCATACCAGCACCTGCATGGTAGGATCCCGTTACCGAAATTAGTCTCTGGCACAACTTAAGACTGCAAAAATTCTGTAATAATAATCCCAACATTCAGCTACTTAAAAAAAACATTGCGTTAGTTAAGATTGTGCCTCATCTTCACAGAAGGAAAGAACAACTTAGAATAATAAAAAAAGAGGATTTTCCAGTGAGGACAGATGAATTTTAAGGAAAGAGACTAGTTATCAACAATAAGAGAGAGAGAAGGAAATTGCAAAGCATGACAGACATGAAGAAAATTCCTGGAGTGGGAGACATTTTAAAATGCTCTGGTGAGGACTAGGATCCCATCCATTTCTTTGGTGTATTTTTTTTTTCATGATGCACCTCACACTCAAAAAACATCACGGATGGAAAAAAAAAGCAAGCAAAGAAACAACAAAAAAGATGAAAATATCCTTCCAGATCTGTGTCTCCTGTAGAAAGTAACAAGTGCTGACAGTCCAAAATCTCTGTGTGTTGGTAGTAAAATTCATTCTAAGTTTATCTTTCTATTTTTAGGCATTTTTCCTTTTTCAACAGAACAGAGAATTTTATTATTTTTCCTTTTTTTCCTATTCCTGCCCCCTGCCCTCACCCCAGAAACACAAAAAGGACAATTTCTCAGGTCCAGAAAGCAGCATAAAACAAGTGAAAAAATTTATTAAGCTGTTGTAAATTTTCATCAGTAAATTAGAGACTCCTTTGATGTAAAATAATCTTTTGGTTACCCAGGTACTTCTGAACTTATTAAGCTGATAGCCATAAAGACATTGGACTTTTTTTTTTTTCAAGTACTTACTTCCACAAGCTATTTAGTGTAAATTCATTAAAGCTGCACATAAAGGATGCTAAAAGGGATCCTGCAGCTCAAAGTAGTCTCCTTATTGACTTTTTGAAACACCACTGTGGTTTTAAGGATGTATGGGTAGGTCTCACACACAAACAGATGGAATCACACATGGTGACATCATGAGACAAAGTTGTTTTATCCTACAGGTTTACTTTTCTTCTGACCAATTTAAGTAAATTCTGTTATTGGCAAATGATATAAATTAACCCATTTTCTCTACCTTTGAAGGAAAGAGCAAGGTTTTAAGTAAACTGCAGCACATTTAACAGAATGATTTCACTGTTACATCTGTACCTATAGAAATGCAAAATCCCACGTTAACCCTCAATGAGATTCTTTACTTTGACTTCCATGGCTCTTTTCCCAATTTGAGCCTTGGCAATGAAACAAAAAGCTCTGGCAATTTCGTCTCAAAGTAGCTCCTCTGAGTTTCTTTTTTCTTTCAGTGTCCTCCAAGACAGTTTGGTAGTTATTGAAAAGACTTTTGTGTAAATACTCTTTGCATACATTTTCTGCGGGCTTTATCTATTCTTTTTTGGTTTCTTTTGGGTTTTTTTACCAAAATCCTTGCTGATTTTCACCTAATTGCCACCCCTACTGCAGACTACTCAGCCCAGAAACCACCAGATACATGCACTTGGCTTGCACATTCCATACTGAAGACACCATGACCTGGTCACAGTAAACACAGATATCTTAAACCTGTATGAATAATTTAACCACTCACTGAGGATTGGCCAGGTAGGCAAGATGAAGCTGCTGCCCCCAAATTATTAAAGGCTTTTATAGAACCATAAAAAGAGCAATAATTCAATCATTTTTTTTAAAGGGCACTAAATATAATGCTTATTAAATGCTGGGTAGAGCTGAGGTGTGCACTGGGATGAAATAGAAAGCATGCTCAGCAGCAATATGCCAAATGCATGTCTTCCCCTTTTGCTGACAGGCAGATAATCTGATCCAATTAATAAAATATACTTACTGATTTTTCCTCCACCCCACACCTTTTCTTTTTGAACTGATTTGTTAAGTCATGGTACACAACTAGAAAACAAACTTAAAAGCAAACAAACTAACACAAAAAAAAAGAAAAAAAAACAAAACTAAAACCAAACAAACAAATGAAACAAAAACCCAAACAACAAAATACAATCTAAAGTTTTTAAAAGTGTTATTTTAATTTGTAATAATAAATAATAATAAATAATGCTGAATATTTTGCTTTGATTTCAACAGTAACTGTGTAGACATTATATATCTTGTGGTGGAGAACAAGAATTACCAGATGAATGAGAAAATGGTAGCCTGGTGATGAAGCAAACAGAAGTTAACACCCCATTACATGGGTAAAGCTGTTCTTTTTACGTTACCATGCTTTTGAATAAAAAATTACATAGCGCCAAAAAGACAACCTGTTCTGTAGAAGCTCAGTAGATGTAGTATGTTTTCTTCATAGTCTGTCATTCCTCTCACTATACAACTATGCTAACAAGGGTTTATGAAAAGCAGGTCCTGCCTGACCAACCTCGTCTCCTTCTATGACAGGGTGGCCCGCTTAGTGGATGAAGGAAAGGCTGTGGATGTGTCTATGTGGAATTCAGTAAAGCTTTTGGCACCATTTCCCACAGCATTCTCCTGGAGACACTGGCTGCTCCTGGCTTGGAGGAGTGCAATCTTCACTGGGTAAAAAACTGGCTGATGGCCGAGCCCAGACAGTGGTGGTGAATGGAATTACATCCAGTTGGTGTCTGGTCACCAGTGGTGCTCCACGGGAATCTACAGTTCTATGTTTACACGTAGCCTAAGAACTGGACAAATTACCGTGTTTTCTGCACCTGAATTGAGGAATGGTCTTTAACACCACAAGCAACGAACATAATAGGTCTGTCCTACTTTGAGTTGTTGTGAATGCCTGTCTCTATTCACTCTCCTTGCACCGCACTGAGAAACTGCTGCTCTGCTCACAGTTTGATCTTTCATTTTTGTGGACAAATGCACCACAGGAAGGGTCTGGCCAAGTGAATTTGCCAGGTGACTATCACAGCTGATGAAGATATTTCTATTTGCATTTATCATGCTGAAAATATCTTATACTATTTTTCATTATACTGTAATTTATTTTTCTTCCCCAATCAGAGGGGTTTAAAATCAAAATGAAAATAACGAATATTTGAATTACAGTTTTATTGACCGATTTTTTTAATGTAATTTTACAGTAGGTGCTCTTGGTTTTCAATTCACTATGAATTTATTAAGATTTTTATTAGACTGGATTTCTTTTTATAATTTTTTTGCATTTTTTAGAATATTACATTTTATTATATATTAAAGAAATCTTTGAATGGAGGTGAAACCTGTTCTAAAAACAAACTGTTGGGATATTCAAAGACATTTCATAGACTGGGGTTTAGGTGCCTAGCTGCCTGCTGAGGATTTGAGCGTAAATTCCTAGGTTATGAATGTTCAACCTACCTGATAGATAATTTTAAAAGGACTTGATCTAATCATTGAAAAGCTACTGAAAGACTGCCACCAACTCCAGCAGACTTTGAATAAGGTACTGGAATGAGGAGCAGAATGTTTTGTGGTGCTGATACATTATATAAAATTTAATTCATTATCAAGATTACAAAGACTGCCCTTTTCCCAGTTGACTATTGTGTAAATATCTTAAAACCCTGTGGGGTTGAGATGTCTTGGCCTGTTTCATGTTCAGTGTTCATTTTCACTCCAATTATTTCTTACTTGCTTTATCTACACATATAATCTGCCCATTCCTCCCACTTAACATATCCTTTGAACTTTTCAAATGCATTCTGCTCCTCCTTATTATCTTTGCTTAACCACATCCTTGTCTCTTGTCCTATTTTTGATACTTTTTACTGGGACGAATATAGTTGGTATCCATCTTCTATATCTGCCAATTAAATACAGAACTTCATACTTTTTTTTTCTTCATAATGGTCGATTTTCTGCACTGCTGTTGATATCATTTCACTTCTTGAAAATTATTCTATATATTAGATTCTCCAAAGCAGTCTTAAAAGAAAAAAAAAGTGGAGGGGGTGGGGGGCTGGGGGTAGTGTGTGATATGGGGTGGGAAAGAAGTTACATTAACTTCTGAGATTCTATTTTCACACATACCTGGAGGAATAATTCGTATCTGAATATATTATGATCACTAAAGTAGACCTTAGTTGCTCCACTATTTCTGTCATATATGTCATGCTCTGGCTTATTATCAGAGACCAAGCCCAGAACAGTTTCTGATTGCACTTACTGCCAAGTACAATTGATATGAGAGGTGTACAGAGCTGATGTCCACAGTGTTCCTCCCTGACCCTCCAGGTATGGCCCAGTCATTAGCGAAAGGCCTGAGATTTATATTTAATGAATGTTCAGCTAAGGGAATAGGAAGCTAGAGATGGAGAAGGAAAACGAACAAGAAAATGTAATGAAGTGATTCACGCTTTATTTTTTCTGCATCTTTTTCACAAATCTGAATGCTGTCAATGACTTACATAATCCATTGTCAACATTTATTCTTATTTCAGTTATCTCACAGTGGTAGTCAAGCTGCTTATATCATTTGTCTCTTCAGGCATAGTATCTTCCCTCTCTTATTACTTTAATCAATCATTGTTAGCTTATGTATAGTGCATATCATTGCTACTGTTTTGTGGTGTGTCACTCATTCATGCCAAACAGACCAGCTAGCAGCCCCAAAGGACCTCTATAAATGGAAATTCTCCTTTGCAAGCTGTTAAGCTTAAATGAGAGCATGAAAGCCCTTGCATGAACATCATAACCTTCCACAGTGCATAAGGCTTTGCTAACAGTGATGTCAGCACTTCCCAAACGAACACATCTCCAGGCGAAGCGATGATCCTACTCATTGCTTGTGCCTCTGCTATATAAAAATCATCAGCAGAGAGGCAGACTGAGGTCCAGACCTGTGGCAAGACCCAGCTGCCTCCCATTCTAACTTTAAATGGTTGCTCAAGGCAATTATCTAACAGTTTATTAGATATTAATTTACCATTCAGTATCTTTTTTTTTTTTGTGAGAATGATGTGGGTTTTCTTCCGTATGCATATTGCTAATAACATAGTAGGCTCTGAGCTGTATAAAGTGCAGAGGAAAAAAACCCACACTCCTCTATAATGATGAGTCTCAGACTGAGAAATCAAAACTACATGGAGGGACAAAGTTAGGTTTGAAATCCTAATACACTGAGGTAAAATCCTAATACACTGAGTACTCACAAGACCTCTGTGACCCACAGCTGTACTTAGAATATGGGGCATGACACAGAAAGAGAAGTGACTGGTTACCAATACCTTCACTGTGAGTTACTTTTGTTTATGTCTTGTTTGGTTCGTGAGATCTGATTTTGAAGAACTAGTTGAATATCATGCTAATGGCAAGTCTCCACTGTAAAATAATTGAAACAAACCTGTCATCTGTTCCTTATCTTGTGACTCATGTTTGCCCATTGCTCTTGTGCTAGTAGTGTTCAGTGGAAGAACCATGGAGTTTATTAGATGAATTTTACACCTTAAAATATATTATTTCAGAGTACCAGTTGTGTGCTCTGATTCCAATAACGGCTCTATCTTATGGATACCTTGTGGAGTTATAGCATGTTTCACAATCTGAGAATCTGGCTCAGTGTTTCTATTAAACTCACTTTGGCAGACTGTGCTGCTACGTCAAACACTTAACAACAGGGAGGATGTAAATATCCATTTTCACTGTCTCCCACCTCAAAATAATCTTTATATTTATTATGCTGATTCTTCCTAGTTGGTCAGTTATGTGATTCAGCAGCAGTGATGTTCCACAATTCCACCTGTTTGCATTTACTCTATGGCTGCCAGGGGAACAATGGGGAAAATGATGCTCTTGTGAGCCATTCTGTTCACTATGTGTCAAAAAGTAATTTGAATCAAAGAGTCACTAACTTAATTGATGGCGATGGCTCCATCGAAAAAACAACCAAAGAAATTGATGTTGTGCAAATTGCACATATATTGCTCTTGAATTTGTGAGCATATTCTTGTTTGCCTTGACAGCATGTAAATTACCTTTTGGACAGCTCAACGCATTACTTAAGATGTGGCTGTGTGTGAATTTTTAGCTGCTAATAGGGGCAATAACAGCCTTCCTGTGAAACTAAACTTCAAGTTCATCTTGCTGGTTTTTTTATTTTTTGTTGTTTTTTTTTTTTCCCCTAATTCATGGCACATACCAATCATTGCTTAACATCTAGAGTTTTAACCCCTGTGTCTCTTCAGCAATGCAGCATGACAGAGAATACAGTGAGGCATCCTCAGTAAAGTAAAACTGGGAACAATTAGCAGAGATCCAGCAAAGTGCCTAGGAAGGACACACACTGTTTCAGAGGTTTATCTAAGATATGAATACATTAATTGATCCCACCTAATTTTAAATACTTAGATGGCTTATCTGAAATCTGTTGTTGCCTGAGATTCCTGATATAGTCAATGGAAAGAGATAGCCGACATTCAGAGATGCAGTGGAGTTCCTGAAGATTTTGGAAGCATAGAGTCATAGAAGGGTTTGGGTTGGAAGGAACCTTGAAGACCATCTAGTTCCAAGTCCCTGCCATGGGCAGGGACACCACCCACTAGCTCATGTTGCTCAGGGTTTGATTCAACCTGGCCTTGAACACTCCAGGGATGGGGAATTAAGGAACCAAGAAATTGGTCTTTGATGTGGAACCAAAAGGATCTATGAAACTCTGCTTTGAAACAGGTTCACTATTCACAACACGTTTCACAGATTTCACAGAATATTCTGAGTTGGAAGAGACCCATGAGGACCACCAAGTCCAGCTCTTAAGTGAATGGCCCTTTTGTTTATTATTAACTCCAGAAGACATTGACTGAAATTAGTATTTGTCATTTCAGGGACATTTCAAACATATGGTCTTGGTATTTGTTGTAGAGGCTTATAACAAATACAGTGGACAAAGGATGGGTGAAGAAACAGGGTTTAAAGATAAACACGGTTTATCAAAATCACTCGTTAAAGTTCTTTGAGAGAGTAGTTAATACAAATCTTTCTGGGTATGCATGTATGTGAACTGTGACAGCTTTCTTAGATAAGGAAATTATTTGAGAAATATTTTGTGGTTTTGTTTGTTTGTTTGGGTTTTTTATTATTTCAAATTGTAAAATAGAAACATTGCTATTGGGAACCAATAAAAAAAATCAAAATACTAATATATTTTACCTATCTACATGTATGTGCAAAATATGCCTGTATTATGACGTCCATTACAGACCTAAAAAGCTGCTACAAAGCTACAAATACACTGCATATCTCAGAAGACTAATATGATACTAACCAACCTTTAAAATATAAGTTAAATCACACTAAACTAAATTATTCCTCCGGTTTTAACCAGATTATACTATTTCACTTCCTGTACCAGCTGTTTGTGTAGCAGAAATGTCACCCAATGTACAGCTTATTAGGCTAAGAACCATGGTTAACTCTTGGCCCATTCTGTGAAGGAATTAGATTAAACCAATGTACTTGACTAAAAACATGGTTTCAACCTTTCTTCTAGGCAGTGACACAAGTGACAAGACATGTTTGCCCCATAAAAATAAACCACTGAGAACTGATAGGTGCTTATATTGGCCCTAGGCTGAGAAAACTGAATGGGCAAAAAACCTCAATCAAAAAACCAACATCACAGGGCTAGGGAGCAATTCCACATCAAAAACTAAATTCCTGTAACAAGTGTCTAGTTACACATAAGAAAATCCAATCCCTCCAACAGTTTCTCTCTCACAGTGACCAGAAACATCATAATCTCATAAAACTGAATACAAAGAAGACATGCATCATGTTGGGTTTTTTACAAGGGCCAATGATGTTTGCACACAAAAAACATTCAGTATAATGTGACTTGAGAAGTCTGCAAAAAAGGTCTTACAGATCTTCTAACAACAGATTTTAGAAAAGTTGCATCCTTATTGGTTGGTTAAAAAAAGCTGAGAAATGTCTCTCTTTTCACAGTTTCTGCTCTACTGCATTTTTTTCTTAAACTGCCTTCTCTCATCCAGTGAGTTTCTTTGCATCCAGATATCATATCAACTTGAACCCTGTATTAATAGTGGCATAAACACACAGAGAAACATTAATACACACAGCTCAAATTCTTTTGTTATTTCAACATTAATTTTTATTTTTGTTGTGGGTGAACTATAAAGTTTTGCTGGAACCAATCAACTCAAAATTTAAAAAAACAAAAAAAAACCCAAAACAAAACAAGAAACAAAAACAAAACAAAAAAATTTCTTCTCAGCTCAATATTCTCATAATGTTCTATTCATATGAATCACCCTTGGAAAACAAAACAAAACAAAACAAAACAAAATTTACCAGCTTTCCGTGCCTGCAAACACTGATTGACTTAACAATAACAGCAAAATATATATAATTAATTATAAGCATTCTTCCTTCCCTGAAACAGAACATCATAATGTATCAGTTTAGGGCATTAATGTATCTGAGAGAGCAGTTTGAGTTCCTACAAGGCTCCATCTGCTAATAAACCTCCTCTAGAACTAACTGTTTTGCAACATATTTGAACCCTCTAGAGGCAGCTGAGGGACATTAAGATGCCATTAATGTTCATTTTACGTGTCTGAACTCTTCCTCTGGTTGGGCTTCCTTTGTAAAATGTGACTGTAGGGCTATTTCTATCCAGATGTCACAGTGCGTATCTGTATTTGTTTATGGTATTTAATAATATCTTCTGGCTGAGCAGAATAGTCTTAGAATGCAGTGTATTGTTCTCAGAAAAGTTGTATCTGTTATATGAATATGCAATGTTTTAATGCAGCAAAATTAAAAGGGTAAAAAGAGAGGGAAAAGTGCCACTCATAGGTGAAGAGGATGAAAGTAACTAGCAGCAGCATTGTTAGGTTTCTGAAATAAGATTTAATGAGAAAGAATTAGACCTTGATCCAACATAAACTGGACTATTTACATGCTTAAATTAAGCATGTGTTTAAATTGAGCTACCTGGGGATTTGATGAAGATCCATTAAAAGAAATATCCCAAAAGCCACGAAACACAGTGGGCAAGTCCTCTGAACCAAGACAGATTGCTACTTACTTTATTTCTGATTCTTCTGCTGCACTGCAGGCTTGTCTGATCTGCTTTCTCACGTATGCTTGCACCCTCTCACTCACATGTGTTGGATGAAGCATGGTCCACTTCTTCTGGACCTGTGGGCCTTGTCTTTTGCTCTGCTGTGGGCAGCCAGGCTGAGAAATGAGAGTGCTAGAGGCAACGTTAGAATTCGTTTTTCTTGCCAGTGGAAATGTCTGTGGTAGTGGCTTCTGAAAACCACATGTAATTTATTAGAGGATTTCCAAGGCACCATGTTGCCTTTGACCACAAAGGCAACACTCAGCTGAAAGATCAAACTCAGTCATTTTCTCTTTGTTCCCTTTCTATAATAGTGGTTTCAGGATTAGAAGCTGACAGGGCTAATGTTCAAGCAGCCTGAAGTAATGAATCCGTTTTTCTTTTGCAGTATTTTTAGGCTTTCAGGATTCAGGATTTTTGCCTTTCTCAGTACTTGCACGAATCAGAAGCTTTATCTTTAACACCATGCAGTAACACAACTGATTCCTGCACCCTCACTAACTTACAAAGGTCTTTAACTGAAGCATAAGGTACTAGAAAGCTTATGGCCCAGTCCTGAAACATGTCAATACTGATACCCTGCTGAAGTCAAAAGGAATCTTATCATGGACTTGCCTGAACTCCCATCAGCAAAAGAGACTCAGTAGTGCAAGTAAGGCGTGAGCAAATTACTCTTTTATGACCCAAAGTAAATTCCCTAGATTTACAATTGATTCTCTTGGCAGTCTTGGAAAAGCAATATGCCTCACCTTACTGATTTGTAAACTGCAGATGTCTTTGCATAACTAGTTTTGAAAAGGATTTTGACAACCATGTTATGAAAACTGGAGAGCAACCTTTGAGCTCTAGACCTGAAGGAGAATCTATTTTTTGCCAGACGTGTCCGTGTGACACAGAGGAATAATTCCAATCTTATTTCACAGGAGGCGTTACACAGAGGCTGATCTCATCACTGCTTCAGGCAAGTCGTGGTGCTCCAGACTTTGCCATGCATTTTGATTCCCTGTACCATTCTGACGCAAGCAGAGAAGGATGCACACAGGGAAAAAAAGAAAAAAAAAAAAATCATCTTCTCCTTCCTCTTAATGATGCCAAATGTGAATGGTGAAATAAAGTACATGTGTAGCCCCATTAGCTTCTTTCCAAAATGAGGTGCACAGAAATCGAGAAGTGCCCATCACACAGTATGAATATGCAAGTAGTCATTACAAGAACCATGCTCCCAAATGTGGCAGCAAAGCTTTGGAGGTCTGACGAAGATGATTTCATGCCATCTGCCACCTGCTTCTGAAGGATAATGGCTGGCTGGTGTGTACGAGGCTTGTTCTAAATGTTATCATACTGTCTTCTTTCTTAAATTATGTGGCTAAAATGAGCCTGTCTTTGTTTTATTTCAATTGACACCAGATGCAGGGACTTGGAATCGGGTTTTCTGTTTTGCAAACACAGGCTTGGCAAAGAGAAAGGAGGAATGATAGTCAAAGCAGCTCAGATAACAGAAGAAACACTTCTGATAAGCCTTCACTTAAATTACATCTGTAAAAAAACCCCAACGAAACAAAACAAACAAACAACAAAAAACCGATCAGGATTTGCCATCATCCCTGACTGGTATTAAAGGAACAAAGAATCATGTTGTTTCAGGTATTTTTCTAATTTTATTGCTGCTAATAGTATTGATCATCATTACAAAATCCAGACCTAAAATATGTTCTCTGTGTAGTTCTGGCACACTAGACAAGTTTACAAATAGTGATATCAGAAATTTCTAATAGTAACAGCAATCAACTGATTTGTAGTTGTTATTCTCAATTCTTTAATTCTTTTTTACATTACTGTAGGAGAAAAAGGCTGGTTTATTACCCTTAACCTTTTTTATCTATTTGTTTGTTTGTTTGTTTTTTAATCAATAATCACAGTAAAGCACTAGGGATTTGGTAGGCTGGCATGCCTAGGAGTTCTGAAAGGTCAGTTCAATCCACAACATGGTAAAAATTGTTCCCCTTCCTTTAACAAACAGGCCATGGACAACTCTTCCCCAAATTTCACAATTTTAAATCAACATTAAAGTCATCATTAACATCTAATCTTGGAGTAACCATTGTAGAAAAGAAAGATATAATGGGAAACAACTTCCAGCTGAGTTTTGTCCCAAAGACAGTATTTTTTTTTTTCTGAGACCCTCTGGTGTTGCCCTGTGTTCTCTGGGAACCTGAAATGGAGCTGTTCCACTGCCCAACCACCCTGGCACAAAATAACTTCCAAGGCTTAAAGTAATAAGGTGAAAAAACTTCTTCTAAGATCCAACATAAGCCTCCCCTAACATCACTTCAGGCCATTCCCTCAGGTCCTGTCACTGGTCCCCACAGAGCAGAGTGTGTCTCTGTCTGTCACAGCAGTGCCTGTGTGTTCTCTTCCCCTCCCCAGGAGGTTGTAAATGCAATGAGATCTCCCCTCAGTCTCCTCTTCTGCAGCTGAACGTACCAAGTACCCTCAGCCACTCCTCATACGGCTTTCCCTCAAGGCCCTTCACCATCTTCATTTCCCTGCTTTGGACACCCTCCAATAGCTTAATATCTTTCTTATATTGTGGTGACTGCACGCAATATTCAAGGTGAGGCAGGATGAAGAAGAGACAGAGCTGGAGAAAAGGATCTGTCCAGCAGATAAGCAACCCACAGTGCAGGTCTAAGGTCCACTCAGGAGGCAGGGCTCGAGGCCAGCATGTTATAGTGTCACTGAGGCAGGGACTTGTGTCCAAGACTGAGGTGAAATGGGACTCCTGCACCATGGTAGTAGGTAGATAGGGGTCTTGGGTGAGGTTGTTCAGGGTCATTCGGGAGCACTCGTGCCCTCAGTGTCCTGACACTGCCCCTGTAGAACTCATCTCACGTGTGTTAGGCAGAGAACCAAACTGTTTTCCAAAGGTCACTTGGCCTACAGATAAATGATAGTGACAGTGCCACCCTGCATTCTCCACAGTCACCCTATAGTGTGACCCCTGGGAATGACCATGGCTCCTTTCTCATTTTGAGATTCTGAGTTTCCCTCTCAGTGAAGACTTCATATGCTAGAGTGCCCAGCCCACAGACTGACTATGCCATACACTGGTTAATTTCCTTTTCTACTTCAAACACTCATTTTCTTTCTCTTTCTTCTCCTTAAAATGCAGTGGATGAGACTGAATTGAGGTACCTGGTACAATTTAAACTCATCTTAAAATCAGTGTAGGACATTGTAAGGCATCACAGGGATGTCAGTCACAGAATATGTTGCACTATATATTAATAAGAGAGGTGGAAAGTATCATGAGAGGAGGAAAGGAAAAAGTAGGGCTGTTTTGCCCTTTTTATTTTTTCTCCCTGAAGGAAATTAAAGAAGCAAGTAAAGAACTGCAGAAAATATCTGTATAATTCTGTTATATGTACTGTATACAGAGCCTAACCATTAATGTAGCAGAGTTCATGGACTCTAATAAAGAGGAAATTACCCTATATTTCAGCAGTGTGTTCACAGAGTTCCTTCTCATGTTTACAATCAGTGGGTAGCTATTGAACTCACAAAGCTTTTTTTCCCCCTGCCTAGCAGTCTACCATAGTGAGGCATATTACTATGGGATATGCAAGTGAATTTAAAATAAGCAACATTTCTCTTAAATGCTTGCAATTTTCTGGTTCCTCGTCCCCCAGCAAATGCCTCATTGTGTTCAACTAATATCTACACATTTTTCTATACAGCTGGTTTTGTATTATTTTTATTATTTTTTCTTTCCAAGGTTAGGGGTTTTTTTCCAGAGTGGCTGTAACTATAGAAATAGATTATCCAGATGTATACAAATGAGCTTCTCCTTATGTTCAAAGTCACTCATAAATAAGGGAGATGTGGCATTTTCCCCTCAGCTGCTACTAAAGCCTTACAAATCTCATAAGCCCAAGATAGATCCCTAGCCTAAACACCAAGTAAAAGTTCCATCTTTTCAGGGGAATAGGCGTATATTTGCTCACTCACCCAAAATCAAAATTGTAAAGGAAACTTCCAGTTTTCCCTGGAAAAGAAGGTATAAGGATATTAAATTTGTATACCATGAACTAAAAACCTATATTTATATATATAAATAAATATGTATCTATATATATACGTACAAACGTGTATTTCTCCTGTTGCTGCTTTTGCTGCAATAGAAAGGCCATTTAGATATAATTAAGTCCACAGGTTTAAGTACCAGTTGAGGAACAGCAAAGTGCAAAATAACACCATCTAATAAGTCAGTCAGAAGTTGCAGAGAAGAGTAAAAGGGAGGGGGAAAGGTGGTCTTTAAAGGCACAGATGGAAAGGCAGGCAGAGTTTTTTATTAGTCAATGTTGCCTCCTGTAATATTTTAATTTTGAAAACTTCCACAAAACAGAATGGCACCTTAATGGATTGGAAATTAATTAAAAAATAAATGAATAAAGCAAAATATTACTATTCTCTGGAGTGGCATTTGAAATGTGTCCCACAGACACAATCCCATTAGACACATTACAGAAACCAAAGGAGAAGTATGTGAAGATAAACCTGCAGTTATGGTTTGCTTTAAAGCATAGCACAGCTCAGCTGATCTGCAGTCTGAAACTTGCTTAATCATTTATTTGTCCCATTTTCATCCCCTAAGTATGTTCACTTTCAAATTCAAAAGCTCCTGCCTTCTACCTCTCCTCTCGCTCCCCTCCTCTCTCTTCCCCTCCCAATAAGGTTATTTGGGACAATTCGCGCATCTCTCACTTCTTCTGTGTTAAAGAGTGTTTCCTAGAGGCCTATACTTGCCTAGTGGATATGTACTTTAATTAAAAGCAATATATCTTTCTTTTTTTCTTTCCTTCTAATCTCTATATCTAGGCTTGTCCTTGGAGATTCTATTCTTCAGGGCAAGGTGAATGGAATTCACTTGTTTGCCTGACTAAATTTAAGACACTAAATAAAACAAAAATAAGGATTTTTAATTATTATTATTGTTAGTTTAGTGTAAGTCCTGAAATGTGACACTTACCAAGAGGAGGAACCAGGGGGTAAGAATTCTTTAAAAATTGTTCCCAAGGCTGCTAAATTTTTACCTTAAATAAGAACAGGTCAATCTTCCTAAAATTGAAAACTGCCTTGTTGAAGTCAATGGCAAAGTTGCTATTGGCTTCAAAGGTATCAAGGTTTCACCTTTTGTCTTAAAATGTAAAGTCCTCTGCTACTGTAAATCAGTGTCACTCCTCTGACTTGAAATCAATAGCGGCCTTCTGATTCACACTGCCTCCACATGCCTCTATATTTCCACTGCCTGCTATATGAATCAGGGCACTTTCCTGCAACTTTTCACTCAGTTGATCTGAGTCAGTTAAGTCCTTCTGTGTTGGAGCACTTTGGATGATAAGGAAGCACTTCACAACACACCTGTTCACTCCTTGCTGCAACACTGGTGGCACAGTCCTCAGTTTCCAGATGGAGAAGCCTGTTCTTTGGTCCAATGTCCTTTGGAAGGACATTGCTGGGAAAGTTGAAGCAATCAGGGTGGGGAGGTAGGGGAGAGGAGGAAGAAACTAGGATGAGTTCAAGTTTCAGGAGCTAAATTAAGAGATATCTGAAGGCATAACATGACATCATTTAACAGAAAAAGGCCTAGGAGAAACCTGAGGAGGTAAGAACACCAGGAGATTGCTGGGAATTACTTTTCTGCATGTTGTACAAGAGAGGTCCAGGGCATAGACAGGTGATAGCTTATTTTAGTCTATAATTTGTGTCATCAGACACACCCAAGTGTAGAAGTGATCAAAAGGTCACTTGGCCTTGGTCACTTGGTCATCCTTTAGTTGACCTCTCAGTTTGGAGTGATGGTATTTGTCTTATCAAGCAACCACTGCATGTGATGGAGCCCTACTCTCCTGGAGATGGCTGAACATTTGCCTGGCCATAGGAACCACTGAATTAATTCCTAATAATTATTTTGCTTTGCTTGTGTGCACAACTTCTGCTTTCCCTATTAAACTGTGTTTATCCCAACCCACGAGTTTTCCATCTTTTACCCTTCTATTGTTTCCCTGATGCTGCTGGTAGGGGATTGAGTGAGCAGCTGCATGGGGCTTGTGGGCTGTCTGGGGTTAAACCATGACAGCTGAGTAGGCAGGATCTTTTCAAGGCAACACATTTATTTAGGTGTTCCAATTTGAGTTGAAAAGACCACCTCCGGGCCATCAGAGAAGAACATGTCATTGGCCAAGTTTCAAAAAGAAACAGAGGCTGGGTTGGTGCCTGTAAATGATACTGAACCACAGGATACAATGTCTTATTTAGAAGATTCATCTTTTCAGTACACAGAGCACCAGCAGGAAAGTTAACAGCCTGTCCTTCATTCTGCCAATTAATGGAGGTGCACTTTGAGCAGCAGAAGTATCGCTGTGCAGCTCCCTGGTTTTTCTCAGAGTTGGGCACTGCTGAGACAAGCGAGTGTTTAAACAGATCCTTAATACAACTGCAAATATTGCCACTTCCCCCTGTGGAACTGAATTTACTTGTGTTATTCTTTTTTTTTTTTNTACTATAGTGCCAATAGACCCAAACTAAGAATGGGATCTGAACTCTGACTCTGAAAGGAAATGATCCTACCAGATCGGCTGACAATTTAAATAGTCAGAATAGACAAGTGAATACTGCCAGTCCTATTACACAAGTGGGGAACTCATTAAATATTGTGCCCTAGATTATACAGTTATTTAGGGGTAGAACTATGGGTTGAACCTAGATCTCCTCTATCCAAGCTGAGTGCATTAGCCACTGTGTGTAATAAGGCCAGAAAGGGCAATTTTAAGCAGGAAAGAAAAGGAATCAAGGGAGCAAGCAGCAGAGTTGTTAATGTAGCTGTGGTTTTGCATATGTGTGAAAAAGGAGAGCAAGGGTCATTCTGCAGAGACATAAAAAGAAAAGAATAAAGATTGGAAAGTGACTCAGGAAATAACTCTGCGAAAAGATGGAGCAATTAGCCTTTTCTTATTTTCTTTCTTAGCATTATTCCTCTAAACTTTATTGATTTTTTTAACCATGTAGATACAACGTTTTATTTTTTGTGTTATTGTAGCATTCACCATCTCCTCAAATTCCAATTGATCCGGCTTTTGCTTTAATCATCCAATTAATACAGCTCCAGAAAAACTCAAGGGAGATGTACCTAATGCTGAGAACAAAAAAACATACAGGCAGAGCAGTGCTTATGACCCTGTTGGAGGCTTTTTGATTATGCCTAACTACTGTGATCAATACTTCAGGACTTTTAAAAATATGCGTATGGGGTGAAATGTAAATGGTGATTTTATTTTTTTTTTCTCAGTAGGTTTTATTTAAAGGCAATTTGCTCCATTCTACCTGAGTCACACAAATGTTAATTTCAAATGCTTTCTTCTGAATCACAAGAAATGAGAGGAACATTTACCCATAAATAAAGCACATGTATATGGGTATGCATGTGCACGTAGGGGTTATTAATTGAATATTGTGTCTTTATTCCTCTGGTATCAGGAGAGGAGCATTGCACCCTGGCAGGACTCAGGTGCTCTACCATTCTCCAAGCAAGAGCAACAGTCCTTGTACATGTTATAGGCACTAAGACAAAGCTGAAAAATTAGCTGTGAATAAAGATGGTGAACATGTTTGAGTTTTCCCTGAAGTTCAGACAGAATTATACTCAACCCTCATTCCCCTCCTCCCTTGCCTTCCTTCAGGGGGAGAAAGGGAAGTTTCAAAAACACATTACTTACAGAAAACTAACAATGTGCTCAGACATTTTTTCCTCAGATCACCAGCCCCCAACATTAAATTGGAATTCAGATATTTCTGACGGCTTTATTGTTTTGTTTTGCTCTGTTTCTTCATATAAGTGATGAAAATAAAAAAATTGGCCCGTGAATGTTTGCGGCACGTTTCAGGCAAAACATCTCCAGTCGTTACAGAACCCATGTGACCTTGGAAGTGAAGATGACTCTGCATTTTCCTACTCTGTAGCTGCTCAGGGTAACATCTCTGGTATCTTCCCCTAAACCCCTGGTCCTGAGCACTCACCAGCCAGAGGCAATGTGAGATGTTCTGTCATGAGCACCATAATGTGACTTTAAATACCACTTCATTACTCACAGGTAAACCCGAGAGCTGTATCTCAAGGGATGGATCTCCTTTCCCCTTGCCCAGCTATCAGATGGGTAGAGTGAGCTTGTCGGTGTCTTTTCCTTGACTGCTACAGCTTTAGCAGTAATTTTCTTTCTGTATCTTTCAGTATCGTTTTATTTTATTCTACATCTCTACATGTCAGCTGTGATATTCTGTGCTGTTGCCTCCCAGTTGTGATGGTAGTACTGTGTAATTGTTCATGGAGGATATTTTCAGGTTTCTCTTTGAAATTATTTTTTTCTTTTTAGCTGAAACAGAGGCTGCCACAAAGAACAAGCATGATTCTTCTTGCTTGATCATTTGGTAAAATTGTGGGCCAGAAAAATATGGTGAAAACTAATTTACTGTGTCTTAAACTGGACACAAATTTTCCTTGGATAGAGACTTTGTTATAAAGAGAGATTTAAATTTTTAATAGAGCAAAAACCTGAAGAGAATTTAAACACTTTTCTCTAGGAAAGAATCATTTAGTCCCATGTCCTGTCTTCAGCTATGATCAGAAGCAGATGTCTTTGTCTGAGGGTGAGAACAGGACAAGCATATAAAGACAGAAAGAGTATGCATATCAGAACAGGGGAAACACACATGTCCCTAGAGACTCTCCCAGCTTCCAGCAGTTTACAGATAAACTCTGACGAGACAGAAATGTCTCTTGGACTCTACAAGGCAAAGTGGCAGGTCCTGCACTTGAGTCATAACAACACTAGGAAATGCTACAGCTGACTCATGGAAAAGGACCTGGGGGTGATGCTCAGCAGCATCTGAATATGAGCCCTGGCGTGCCCAGGTGGGCAAGAAGGTCAATGGTATTGTGGCCTATATCAGGAATAGCGTGGACAGTAGGACTAGGGCAGTGACCATCCACCTGTGCTGGACACTGCTGAGGCACTTGAGTACTGTGTTCAGTTCTGGGCCTCTCAAGACAAGAAACACATTGAGGTGCTGGGGTGTGTCCAGAGAAGGGCAAAGAGCTGGTGAAGCGTCTGGAGGAGGCTGATGAGAGAGGGCTGAGGGAGCTGGGGGTGTTTAGCCTGGAGAAAATGAGGCTTGGGGAGACCTTATCACTCTCTACAACTATCTGAAAAGAGGTTATAGCCATGTGGGAGTGGTCTTTTCCAAGTAACAAGTGACAGGATGAAAGAAAACGGCCTCGAGCTGTACTGAGAGGAAGTTTAGATTGGACTTTAGGACAAATTTCTTCACTGAAAGGGTGGTCAGGGAAATGGTGGAGTCACCATCCCTGAAGGTATTTAAAAGACATGCAGATGTGGCTTATAGTGGGACTTGATGTTCTCTAAGGGTCCTTTCCACCCTATTCTATTCTGTTCTAGGCTGATAGAAATTGGTTTGTTCAACCCGGAAAAGAGAAGGCTTATGAGTGATCTAATTGTACCTAAGGCCAGCCTACAAGAAAGAGGGAGAGGGACTTTATGTATGAGCATATAGTGACAAAACAAGGGGGAATGGTTATAAAATGAAAGAGGGGAGATTTAGTTTAGATATTAGGGAAAAAGTTTTTCACTGTGAGGGTGATGAGTTAGGAAAACTGTGGATGTCCCATCCCTGGAGATGTTCAAAACCAGGTTGGATGTGCTTGGATGTGCTCTGAGCAACCTGATCTAGTGGAAGATGACCCTGCCCATGTTCAGCCACCTTTCAGAATGGTCGGAATTAGATGATCTTCAAGGTCCTTTTCAATCCAAACCATTCTATGATTCAGTGATGAAGTCTTCATTTTTTTTTTTTAATCTTTTAAGGACTTCATCTTCATAAGTTTGTCCAGATTCCCTGAGAATTCATGATAACTCTTAGACACACTAGCTTTCTGTTATAAAGCAATACAAAAGCAGAATCTACACAGCTTCTTTTTGGTTGTTACAAGCTTGCAGCTCGCCAGCTTCATTGGATGCTCTCTCCAGTTCAGCTCTGAAAAGACCATCTAGATTTTGTTATTTTAAGACTTGTAATCATCTTTACTAACCCTAAAAGCATATTCTCTAGGGGATAAAGGTATCTCCAAGCCTCTTTCCAGTGCAGACTTGTAAGTTATTTAGAGTGCAAGCTCTAGAGCTCTTGGTGAAGAGTCACCTGAAAATGCCTGGTACAGATTTGTGTGCCTGCACACCCTGGCACATCCACTGCACAGGCTATTTGCAAGGCACTTATGTGGGTGGATGCAGCAGGAGACAGAGCCCATCACACATCCAGTGGCTGCCTTTTCCAGAGGTGCAAATGCAGCCAACAGATTTCCTCTTACCTCCCCTCCACCTCAGAGAAGCCAGTTTTACAGCATGCTTGATGCCAATTTGGTGCCTAAAGAATGATTTCCGCCACCAGGAGTTGCCAGGCTGTAGGTGAGTGAATAGCAGCCCTGTGCCAATTTCCCCTCTATCATAAGAAATCACCACTTGTTTACTTGACAGAGCTACAAGTGTAAACAGCTGTACATTTCAGTGCATGCAAGATGTTACAAGTGTAAAACAGCAGCCATGCATATTATGTGTTTCAGGGCTCTACAGGTTCACTCCTGCTTTCCATCAGAAAACAGAGAGTGTAATGTGATTTGCAGGGAGAGGAGGATGGCTTTGCTCAGCTGAAACGCGGTGAGCACATGCAGGCAGGAAAGAAGGGATCTGCTGAGTTTTCCAGTGGTTTGTGCTGCTCCAGAGGCAGGGACTTAGCTGGCGGTCAGCAGCGATGTTACTGTCACAGTGTCACCTGTCAAATTGTCTCTGCAGGAATAATGGTGACTGGATATCCTGTTGATTAGTGCATGGTTAAAACCTAAAGGATGCAGGCATACAGAGTCTGAGCTCACAGCCAGGTTTACCCCCCATGTAATGGCACTTAGTCCAGGGAAATCACTCCTGATTGGCACCACAGGCTAAAGAATCTGTCTGAAGGGGTGGGAATGAAATGTGGCAGTGACAGAGTGCTGAAACATTGCCTGTGTCCCAGGTGAAATGCTGTTCTTTGTGAATAATAACAATCTGCAATGAGTAGACACTAGATGCTCCTGATTAATTAAGACTCTATTACATCTAACCAAAGCACACAGAAAACCCCTACCTACTGACTGTGTAAGATTTTGGTTTTTAGGGGTCAGGTTCATGGCAAAGAGAATTGGTAATGGATTGAGAGGGATCCAGGTGAGGAGGAAGAGTTATTTGGAGAATCTGCAGCATGTGCTGCTGAAAAGCAGCAACAAGGAAGCCTCGGAACAAAAGTGTCCTCATATCCACAGTACTTGTTGTCCAAAATATAAGCAAACCCAGCAAGTCCTGCAATAAAGCTCAGAGAAATGGGTGCATTTCTGAGCAAATAGATATTTACTTTTAATTAGAACAACAGAAAAAAAAAAAAAAAAAAAGATAGGCGTTCATCAAGACCAGGACTTTGCCTCTGGGTGTGCTCAGTAATAGATTCTTTGAAATCAATGCCTGGAGCTGGTGATATTTTTCCCATTGCCCCCACATCTTCTTTGACGCTCAGCAAATTACTTCTTCACCCGGCGATTACAAGCAAACCTGTCCTTCAAAAATTCACCTTTATGAAACTCACATTTTTTCTCCTTGTTTCAAAAAAAATGTTAAATTGCAAGAATTGTGAAAATCAGTTTGTTTCCACTGATTTGAAGTATCAATAATTAACACCACATGAATATCTGGCTCTCAGTTTCTAATGAAATTTGAGTTGTAAATCATTGAAGGAAGAAAACACAGTTGTGGAAACCTGCAGTGAGCCTGTAAAGGTCCTCTGTCTATGAAGTCTCATCTTTGCAAAGGATAATCTTTGCACTCTGACACATAAAACATGGACAAAAAACAACTGTATCACCTGCTTGCTCTCACTTATTGTGTCTTTAGGCCATATAGAAGAGTTCAGAACACTTCAGTGTCTTTCCATCTGTCATTTTCCAAAATTATTTCCTCTACTTCTTGCTCCTTTTTACAATTTTCACCTTTGTAATGACATTCTGGGTGATCCACCACTGCACTTCTAAACCTCACCTTGCTTCTTTCTGACCAAGTCCTGTTAATCATACCCAATCTAATAATAGCAGTGTTAATAACACCTTCTGATACAATATCCTCCTCCACAGGCCTTCTATGTTCTTCAGATGGCTAATGTCTTGTTAAAACTTTTTTTACTTATTAATTTTGTCTGTGACAGAGCTTGATTAGCTTCTAAATTACCCTGTTCCTATTTTTAGTGCACTATGCCCCTACCCTTCACACACAGTTTAATCCCAAAGTATTAATTCGTCTCTATATAATGCTGACTTGTCTTTCTCCAGGTATCCTAAATCTTCCTGTTTTCATTTGAGGTCCATCTACCTTTGTTTTAACTCTTATTACCTTTCTCATTACTTTTACTGCTCTCTGTTCTCCATTGACGGGCACAATTGCTTTGCAACAGCCACGGGTAGTGCTGGGGAGGTGAGGGGTCAGGTTCACTCTTTGAAAGAACTCACCTCACATCCCGCTTAAATTAGCAATTGCAATAATGCACTGAGTCGAGAGACAGAGGGAGGGGGGATTTTTATGTCTCTAATCACTTCAGGGTAAGTTGTGAGCTCAGCTCCCTACAGAAGTAAGAGTCGGAAGAAACACCTCTTTGCTGTCACTTTGCACATTGATACTTGTCAGACACATTGTGTCACAAGCAGGAGTGGGGACATAGAAGGCAGTCAGAGGGATGTAGTGATGGGCACTTAGCAAAAGGGTCTCGCCATGGCGAACAGGCTGCTCAAGCTTGCTTGTCCTGAGGGGATCACAATGCAACTGTGGAGAAGAGGTGGCCAGGACAGTTCAGTTGCAGAACACCATAGTGCTGTAGTTTTCTCCTTGTGGTGTGGTCTTTCACCTGTTCAAACCCATACCAGATCAGATTCTCTCTTTCTGTGCCTTTCTTGCAATGCTATTTGTATGGTTTTAATTATCAAAAATTAATATTGTAACTCTTGAAATGGAATCAACTGATGCAGAACAAAGAAAGAAAGGAAGAAACAAAAGGAAGAGGAAGGAAAAAGATGCAGACTAGGCAACCTAGGAAGGTCTTGATCTCCTTTGCCCCTTAAATCCCACAGATGTTCGTGGTACCCCATGAAGTTGGGAAATTGGACTGACAGCAGTATTTGAGCCAGCACTGGTAATGGGTCTGTACACCAATCAGATTTATTATCAGATTTGTCCAGAGCAATGAGTGGAAGACTGGCAGAGCATGAGTGGAAGTCTGACCACAAGGCTTGCCAATTTCCTTCCTCTAGAACTCTGCAAACAAAGATATATAGAACACCCAAGTCAGATTTGCCTCTGGAGTTCATTTCTTACAGAAATTAATCAGACATCAAGCTGAGCTACTTTTGAAATTTAGCATAGCATGAATCTTGTCATTTTTAAGTCTTACTAGTACAGCTGCAGGATGCTCTCTGTAATCTCTGCAGATCCTGCCAAGTCACCACAAACCCATCACCAAATGCTTCCTCCAGTCTAACACCCTTAAGAAAGATATATTTAGTAATTTTAAACAGTTGTTCTTTTTTTTTTTTTTTTTGACTGATGCTGAATGAACAATATTTTCTTGCTTTGAATGCGTTCTTTACAGGAAAAAGAAAAGAAGAGATATCAGAGCTTTAATATGTGATACATAGGATTTCAATATATAATATTGATGTGAGCATCTAATAAAACAGGCAAAGTGAGGTCCTGTGCTGGTTTTGGCTGCAGGAGAGTTAATCTTTTTTCACAGTGCTTTATATGGGGCTGTGTTTTGGATTTGTGATGGAAACAGTGATGATAACAGAGAGGTGTCATCATTGCTGGGCAGTGCTTGCACCGAGTCAAGGCCTTTTCTGCTCCTCTCACCACCCCACCAGCAAGGGGGTTGGGGATTCACAAGGAGCTGGGAGGGGACACACCACGAGCAGATGACCAAAGGGATATTCCAGACCATATGGTGTCATGCTCAGCATGTAAAACTGAGGAAAGAAGAAAGAGGGGGTGTTTGGGGTGATTGCATTTGTCTCCCCAGGTCACCATTACACGTGATGGAGCACTGCTTTCCTGAGGCTGGGATGGGTGAACACCTGCCTGACAGTGGGAACTGCTGGATGGATTCTTTTCTTTGTTTGTTTTTGTGGGTGATTTTCACTTTATGTGTTAAACTTTCTTTATCTCAACCATAAGTTTTCTCACTTCTACCCTTCTGATTCTCTCCCCCATCCCAGTGGGCCACAGTGAGTGCAGCTGGGTGGGGCTTAGATGTTATCTGGGGTTAAACCAAACAGATCTGAAGAAGGAAAGGACAGAGATCTGGTTGTACCTTACTACCTGCAATGAGAATGTGGGGAGGGGAGAAACTAGGATGAAAAAAAGGAAGTGAAGCAACAGAGCACAGAGGGTGAAATGCTGTAGTCTGAAAGCTCTTGGGCTATCATGTCCCACCTTAGCAGTCTACTTGCATAGTTCCCATTCTGGTTACTTTATCCGTGGCTGTCCTGAACCTACCCACATTGATGAAGCAATGCTAACATATGCCCGAATCTCACTGCAACATATGATGTGTTATGGCAGGAGGCATCTGGCTGGTCATAAGCATATTCTTCATACTTCTGTCTTCTCTACATGACAGCCACTCTTCACATCCAGCAGACTTCATTTCACCTTCAAAGAGGGTGTCTAATGCACAGCAGCTGCCAAAAATTTCTAAAGAGCAGCATTCTTAGGAAGACCTGCTATATTCCCCACAATATATCCATCCAGCAAATGCTATGGCACTGCCAGCCGTTCTCCATTCCTTCAGTACTTGGATATGAGCAGGGATTAATGTTTTTACACCTGCCTCTTCATCAGGCCAGATGAGGAGAGCAGCTCCTAGTCTCCATTTAACTGCTGCACAGCAGAACAGAAGTGTTAAGCACCTCAGCACCAACCACTCAGTGCCCTGCAAAATGATTGTAGTTGCCTTCAAGTGCTGAGGCACTTGATAACCTTGGCTATTCACATCTCCCCTCCATGTCACTCATACAGTCCTCTGCAGTAGGCTGCCTGTTTGGCTGACCTTCATTCCTCTGGACCCATGTGAAATAAAGGAGCTTCAAAAATTTGGGGTGGAATACGCTAAACCGACTTCAGTTTCTGCCCCTACAGTGCATCTGATGCATTGATCATTTGCATTAATGCTATTGTAATTGCTTTATTGAATATGCTGGTAGAATATACTCATTCCAGGTATATTGAAGACAGGGCGCTGATGGCTTGACCTTGCAGCTCCTTGCTGGAATGTAACTCCAGTGTGGGGAAGGAAGGCAATGAGTGCCTCTCCTAAGAGGTGCATAATCAGTATCCAAAATGAGTCTCCCGTAGACATTTTGCTTAACAACAAATTTAATGGAAAGGCTCCTTGTAACACAAAGGGAGATGAGCCACACATTCTACAGCTTTGATAATCAAATCATTATTTTTGTAGCCTTAAGGGATATCTGCTTACAGCAGAATTCAACATATAGTTTAATTTACTTATCTGATCTTTCTCTGCACATGAATAGCTTCTATTTCTTGCCCTATTTCAAATTTCCTTACATAATTCAAATGGCATCACAAAGTATGTATGTGTTTTTGTACTGATGATATTGACAACTGACTAAAAGAAGATTTTATTTCTCTGTTCTCCTTGTCCCTTTCCCATTCCCACTATTCAAGCTGCAGCTCAAAAGGATTTATTTTTGATGATGTTAATTCTGCACCAGTGTGATTATTATTAGTGTTTTAAATTCTAACCTCTGATCCCTTTCATCTTTTTTTATTGTTGTGCTTTTACTAATCCCTAAGTCTTATAAAGGGCTTCTCATCTGTACATCTTAAAATGCTTTACAAGGGAGACTGGAAACACTATTCTTACTTGACATGCTGGGGACTAAGGTAGAGAGAAGCAAAGGGTCATATGCAAAAATAACCCAGGAAAACCAGTGTTGAAATAAATTCTAGATTTTCCAGATCTTCCCTCTCTAATGTGCTGCATTGCTTTCCTTATGGAATTTGAACAAAAATATCTTAGTCATTAGAATTGAAATTGAAGTCTGTTTTCTCATTTACTGGTTCCAACTCCTCTTTTCCCTCCACTCCCCCCCCCCGCTTTTTCCTGTTTTCCATGCTTTTCAGTGGAAGTACTTGTTTCAAGATCTTTTAAGAAAGTATGAATGCAAAAGAAAAATTCTGATCCAATTAATGCCTCTCAGTATTAGTGGTTTTGCAAGTACATGTTGGTTTAACACGCATGGACAGTCCTGCTAGCTAATGTCTGCTGCTCCAGAGAATCAGATTTTCTGCTCTTCCCAGGTTAGGAATGTAAAGAAATTGCACAAAATGAATCCCAAACATAAATGTGGCTAAGTGCGATAGCCTGGGTGACAAAAACTTGATAATGTAGAGCTCATAATGAAATCCATATATATGGTCTTATCACCCCAAACAGCTCTACCCTGCTGATTCAGGTAAAAAAAACCAAAAAACCACCAACAACAAGTAAAAAAAAAACTTTTCGACCATCTCAGCTCCCTATTGCTCATTACACCGACCTGTCAGAAATGACAACTTGGCCAAGCCCAGTTATTCCACGCTGACAAGGTGCTGTATATGCTTTTCTGCAATAATGTCAGCTTTAAGGTGAAATGTACTTAAGGAAGCTCATTTCTATGATTGGCCCAAAAAGAACCATTTGCTCTGTTGGTGGGGTGAGCAATACCTTAGTTTCCTTTAAATTAGGAGTAATTTTCACAAAGATTGTTCTTGGAAAACCAGCTCAAAATAGTGGAACTTTCATTTTTCATTTTTGTTAAGAGTCTGCTTACTGAACAATTGTCAGATGATTTTCTTTTGGTATCAAAACCAGCAATGATATTTTCTCTAATATCTGGCATATTTCAGAAATATTCTAAATGCAACCAAATAAAATTGCATTCAGGGACATATGCTGGTAATCTACTAAAAATAAAGAGATATAATATAAACATGATGATCTAAAGGGTAATGGTGCAAGAAATGTATATTGCAATACCAGGAGGACCAAAGAAAACAAATCCTTTGCTCCACTTGCAGGGCCATGACTATAGAATTTTAGGGAAATGCAATTGTGTAAAGGACAGTGAAACCTGGAAAGGGAATAAGCAATGTTTTGAACAGGTGCAATGGGAAGTGGAAATGACAACAAACTGGTTATAAGACTTTACACTGGCTATGCATAAAGGCAAGGCATACACATCCACAACCATATGAGTGCTGGGATGGCAGCAAGCTACTATGATACTGGACTTATCAGAGTGCAGGGATTTTAAGAGTCTCATATTCACTCGCTGCAACGAAAATTTCAGCTGTTCTGATATGCCCTGAAGGGTTTGATTTCTGATCTCAAGCACCTAGAGGCTATGCTTATAGATAATAATGTGTATTTAATAACACTTAATTACCTAATCCTCTAGTTTGTTTATGCTGCATTAATATATTTCTGCTTGGATTGGGTATTATGTCAAACACCATTCCCTCCACTAAAGTGTCCACACACCTACTCAGCAACAGACTCGGGTATATTTTACCCCAGTGCAAGCCTAGACTTTACATATTATAGAATACTCAGAATTAGTTTTTCTAATAGACAAATGATGTATTAGAGTGATGCACTACCTGATGCCATATCTCCCTCTGCTGGTAAGGTTACTGACTGATAAATGTGTTAATCCTTCACAGAAAGATTTTCAAGGTCTCAACTTTCAGACTGAAAGGTCATAGGTTTGATTCATGGCATGGTGCTATTATGTAGACTAACATCCACTTCCTTCATCTTGAGCACAGAAATTGTCATTGGAACATTGACCTCTCAGCAAAAGGGAACAATGTGCCTCACACCTACAAGGTGAAACAAATGAAGGTCTAAGAGAAAAAAAGAAGAAAAAGAAAAAAAGGATGGAAATGCCAAGGGATTGTGCTGTTCAGTGAGGGTAGCAATTCTCAGAGACTTGTGCATTACTATAGACTCAGAGTTAATGTTTCATTGCTCAGTGGCTAAACCTTTGCTCATTACTGTTTGCAAACACTGCAAAATGTTTTAATAAATGCACGGTAAGGGTGTGCTAATGAGGCATTTACAACCTTTTAGAATTAAATGTCTAAATAGGAAATTTGTCAAGTAACAGCTTTGTTTGAGTTGCTGGAATTTATTTAGGCCTGATGGAAATGTAGAAGAGAACTCATGACTTCTCATCTATCATTTTTTACTTTTATTTTCCATTAGAGCAAATATGTAATTAAATAAATAAATAGAAATGAAATATTCAGCCAGCTGTCCGTGCATCAAGACACCGTTGTCACTGGAAATAGATATGCCTGCTCCTTCATTGCAAATACCAGTTCATGAAGATATGACAGGTTACTCAGTCTCCAAACAGTATTGGAATTAAAAAACTGAGAGGCACTTTTCCTGTAAATGTGTGTATCTCACGTGCATGCAATAGTAGCAAGATGAGTTCAAAATGGCTGTAGGGAGCAATTCTTATGCCCCAAAGATATTCTTGGTAGGTGGACTAGATTTTCAAGGCATCATCGCTCTTTGCATTTCTCATGTTCGGGGTGGAGGTGCTAAGATAGCAAAGGTTTTACTTTGCTTGTAATGCCTTGAGAGACACATTGAGGAGTAAGTTTTGTCCTGACAATTCAGTATTGCTTCAGCCATCCACACACAAACAGGAAAAATAACAAAGTGACTCCAAACTAGCCTAATATATTTTTCTTACATTAACAACAACAACAATAATAACAAAATTCACAAATACAAAACAACCCACAAAAAGATAGATTGCTAATGTTGACAGATAAGGTCAGTGTTACACAGTGTTCTGATATGCCACATAACAAGACATGTTTTAGTACCTAAAACTTCAGTTGCAGAATTGACCCAGCTTTTATTTGGACTCTTAATTAGCAGTAGAAAGAATGACAAAACCTTAGGCCCATCAAGTAGTTGAGGAGTCGACTACTATAATAATAATAATATTATTTCTCTGAATTGACATCAGACACTGGAATCTGCTTGGTAAGTTGCTGCCTGGTCTATAACACGTGAACTCACCTTGGAAAAGATAATGGAGGAACTCCCAAATGCTGAAATGTAGTCTGTGGAAGACGCCCCTTCTGCAAGGAGCAGATGTCTGAAAATTATCCTTCAGCTTCAGGCAAGCTCTGTCATGTCAGAGAGAGCACTTACTCACACAAATAGTCTCAACCCCTGCGGTGGGACTGTTTCTGTAGATCAAAATCAATGGGTTTTGTAATGTAAGACCCATTCCTGCAAAGAGGAATATGACTCAGGTGGCAGCTCAGAGCCCTGTTGACATTGGTGCAGGGATGTGCACACACAGCACAGACATGGGCATGCACAAGCAGGAAAGTGAGCCACAGGGCAAGTCACACAAGCGGTCCCAGGAACAGAAAATGTCTGTCATCTCTCTTTTGCTAACAAAATGGCTTCTCCTTCAACAAGCACATTAGTCCAGCCTTGTTTTCCCCCCTCTCCCCAACCTTTCCAAAATAGCTCCCTCACACTTATGCCAACCCTATCCCTTGCACTAGGGGAAATAACTCTTTTAAAACACCTGAAAATATATCTTGCTCTCCTTTTTCCCGAAGTTAAATAAGTTCCTTCCTCTGCTGCTAACCCTGTAAAACACCCAGTATTGTTCAGGAGGCAGGACATGGACGTCGTTGCCTATTTGGAGATGGTAACATGCTCTAGCTGGATCGAGGGACTGTCATTTACATTTTCCTTAGCCTTTTTGGGAAAGGGGTGGTGTCAGTTTGCCTGTGTCCATACAGCATGTCACACTGCAAAGGGACTGACCAGCAATTAGGAGTTGAGGTGCTGTGGTAACAGTGACAGAGATGGCAAGGGTCAAAGAGTGGCTCAAGAAATCCCTGTTCAGCCTCGACTGCCCCATGTGTCAGCGAGCAGGGAAGCAGTCCCAGCTGTTCCCCTGGCATTCCCTGCTTCCCCCTGAATCGGCAGCTGCTCAGAGGAGCGAGGGAGCCAAAATACTGCCATGAATGGCAACAGGGGAGCCCCTGCACTGGGGAAGGTCTCACAGCAGTATTGCTCTCTGATAAATGTTGCTAGTGCAGGGAAATGGGAACAAAATACCATTTGCCCATCCCACACTGGATGCAAGGAGGGGAGTAAGTTGTTCCTTTTGGGAGCCACTTTACCTGGAGTGGAGCAAATGCTGTTGACAGAGGCACCTCACCCAGCTTAGCACACTTTAATGAACTAAGTAATGAGGTGATGTTGCGAATACCCCGCAACTGATTCCTCCACCCCTCCAACCAGAGTGTCTGAATTCAATCCTGACTGACACGTGCCTTTGTAAAAGCAAGTCAGTGCTAGGCTCTCCTGTTGGGGTGGAAATCCTGCATATTCAGCAGGTGGAAAGACCTTGTCTTACAGACATGACACTGTCTTACAGACATCCGGGACTCGATTTATTAAGTTGTATTTAGTAAGAAAACTGGACATTTCTCCCTCTACAAAATAAAAAAAAATTAAAAATAATAATATATTTTTTAAAAAGTGTAATGTTCATGACTAATTAAATTCTCTCTGTAGTCATGATTAATGTAACAAATAATTACAGCTTAGATCTAATATAGATACAACTAATTGTTCTGCCCACAGTGCATCGTGACTAACAATTAAACAGAGCTTCCAAAGCAACTGAGAGCAGATCTTAGGCTAACCTTTTGCCTTGTTGTGCTTTTGCTGCCGAAGGAATATACATGCCTACAGCTTTTGTATTCCCATTCACATCACTGGCAGTGACAGATTCTTCTCTTACTAGATGTTAGACAAGCTTATTCCTTTTAACTTCATGTGTTCCCATTTTGTGAGACTGTAGGGCAAATAAAAAAATAGGGAGACACAGAAAAGAAAAAGACTGCATCACCTCCAGATCCCTTGAGAGATTCCAGCCTAGAAAGCTCTCTTTCTCTCTGTAGCTGTATCAGTACAGCTGGTTTGAAGGTTTTGAGTTGACTCCAACCTGGCAACTAAAGATGAGTCTTTTTTTTTTGTTTTCTTATTATATTTTTCTCAGCTGTTTTAATTGAAGAAAACTGCATTATGAAAACATATCTTCCATCACTTTCAAACTTTACTGTTGTAGACCCTGGACTTTGCAGTTCACAGAAGGAACACATTTGATTTACTCAGTACCACACAGATATGTTTTTGATCCTTGTGTGTGGAGTTTGAATCTATACCAAACAGCTCTGATGGATTCACTAAAGAATAGTTACAAAGTTTTGGAAAAAAAAAAAAAGGAAAAAAATATGGAAAAAAAAGTGGTTTTGAATTCTAACTCGTTAAATCCAATGATTAAGCAGCCAATAGCCTTAATAAGGTCAGGACTTCACTTCTGCTTTTGTGTTTTAGGAAAGAAATTGAAATTATCTTCTCGTCTGGATAAAGCTCCCAGCTCCTCCTTGGATATCACCCTTGAATACAGGTGAGTCACTTAATAATGTAAGTAGTGATTTGGTTTTGGTTTACACTATATTTTTTTCTGTGTGTAGTGCATTTGAAAGCTATGAATATTTGAGATAAAAAATTGTTAGGTTTTTGTCCATTACCTATCTATAGACCCTTAATGCTACAGTAATAGTTAAAAGTAATAGTATAAGATGTTAATAGTAATAATGAAAGAAGTGAACCTAATAACTACAAAATATAGGAACAGAGGATAATGAGATATGAGTTGTCATCTGAGTCAAATGATGATGAGTCTTGCATGGGAAGGAAAGCTGTAGAGGTAAAACCTTAAATCAGTTCAGTGACCTTTCTAGTTCTCAGATGTAGAGATAATCTGTAAGAATCTGATGTCCTGATGAATATTCACTGACTTTAAGGCAAGACATTCTGAAAATCCACACCAATCAGGAATGAGAAGCAGTGTAACAGGAATTACCAGCCGGACCCAGTTCTGACAATCATCTCAGAAAAGCTGATTACAGAAATATATCAGATCTGAGCCCTGAGAAGGCAAACCCTTAGCTTATACACAACTTAACTTAATGAACTTATTGAAAACCTGCTGATGTAAACCATCCTAATATCCAAATCAGGAATTCTTTCTTCAGTTTAGAATAATTATATGGCACTTTTTTTTTTTTTTCCCCTTGGCTACAGGAAAAAAGGCAATTACTTTTCTCAAAAAATATTAATTATTGGAAATGATTTGTTCATTCCATGGTAGAAAGAGACAAATTAGTTCTTTAGTGTGTGCATCTCTCACTCACTTCCAAGGGGCCATCTGGGTCAAATTTGTCCTTAAGTAACAAAATGACTTCCAACTTTAAGCTTTCCCTCTACTTCTCAGGGTTCATTTGAAGGTGTGCACTGATGCATTGCAGTTTTGTAGCAAACTCTGAGGCACTCTCCATGGCACCAGAGTAATATCCTCAGTGGAAACTTACTGAAAGGATTGCTACTTGAAGGATGGCCATGAGCCTTTGGAACTAGGTTTTATGAAGTTGATGAACATTCACTGAGGATTAGGCTGTACTCATCAAACGATCTCACTTTTTCTTCAAATTAAAGAGAGTGCTGCCATTTTCTCCCTTCTAAATCTAAGTGTTCACAGCAAAAAAAATATTATAAATGTGCTTCCCTCCTCTCCTCCACTGCTCAAGCAACCTTATTTCATTCCTGATTTCAGATTTTTTCTTATTTATTTCCTAAATCTATATGCCAAACAACATGTTCCATTACATAAAAAGCCTGAAATAAATTTGTGGAAATGTTGGTGTTTCCTCGGGAATCTGTAGTACAATGGAATTGATCAAGTCAGGGAAAAAAAGGCACGGCTTTACCATTTAGTTACAGAATGACTGTGTCTGCAGTGTGGGTGATTTTGATGCTCTGAAGCAATTCCCCTTTGGCAGTCCACGAGGCTGCTTGCCCTCCTCCTCTCCCTGGCAGATAGTGAAGAGCCTGGGTTAGATCCCAGCAAGCATAAATCAGCCTTCCCCCAAAACTCATTGGAACAAAGCCAGTTTCTAAAAGATAAGTACCTGATCCCAGTGACTATTATTTGACAATGAACCCCAGCCTCTGTGGAAAATTTCAGCTTAGTCAGTATGTGATAACGCGAATTACAGTAAGCAGGCTGTCAGATCTACTACCCTTTGTCTAATATCCAGAAAGATTTATATCTCAAATGAGATACTACAACTTGGTGCACAAATGAAAATTGCTGCTGAAGCAATGCCTCAGGGTATGTAAGCTCTGTAACTATTTTACTTTGTCTTTAAAGCCAAAAAACCCCAGTGTGGATCAAGTTTTTGGAGTGCCCAGAATTGCACCAAATGTCCCTTGATTCATCCATTCTTTACAGTTCATTTCCTATGAACTGAAAAGGTTCCAGGAACATGAAAATGGGCATGAATTTGTAGACAGATGTAAGATAGATATGGAAGATAAATTTGCTTCCACACACTAGATTGTGACTGACAGTTCCTCTAGTCACTTATTTGCAGCAAGTCAATGGTTATAACAAATCTTCCCGACAGGATCTGGCACCAGCTGCCTGTGGGTCTCAAACACATCATCACACAACAGCTCTGGCAGAACCCATGGCTGTAGCATGCAGTCTGCAAGAGACTCTCTCCATCAACATTAGCCATGCATAGTTTCTTCTCCTAACTCTTTGTCCTCGAAAGAGCTATGACCTCCAAGCAAGAAATTCCCTGTGCTCCATTTATTTGAGTTCTCTTAGCTAATAATGGGGAATGTAGTGATCCATAGCCCTCAAAATGGACATAGAGAAACAAGCCAAAAAGATTGGTCCTAGATTTCATACATTTATTTTTGCAGTGCATGGGGAATCTAAGTCACCTTTCATTAAAGTCAATGGAAATGCCTCCTTCGACTTTGGTGTGAACTGGAGCACGTTTTTAGGGAGAAGGGAAAGCTCTGGTTTCAGACTTTTCCATGCAAGAGATAAACGTGTTTGAGGTGGAGCACTGTGACCAGAGACTCATTGTAATCAACACTGAGATTAGATTTTTACTTTAATTTTTCAAAAGCTGATATATATGACTCCTAGGCTGTCTGAATGAAAGTTGTTTCCCCTTGCTTCAAATATCTATAAAATGATGTTAATAATTATCTTAAGATCCCTTCATAACGCATGGAGAAAAATGTATTCTGATAAAGACCTACATTGTGAATTAATTGAGCACTAGAAGTATTTGTTTCCCTCTACTGATATTAAAACCAGTGTAAATAACCAGTTTAGAATATACACACATTTAGTCTGATGGCTTCCATTGTATGATGTATCTGAAAACACAAGTTATGGGAGCACTAATGGTGGGAAGCTAAGCATCACCTTAAGACTCTAAAAGCTAAGTAATCAAAGCATTAGTAAAAGAAAAGCAAAAAAAAAGAAAAGATCAGTGTATGTGTTCATATGGATCTGATTGAGTCTTTTCAGAGTATTCTAATTCATGGCTATGAAAATTTTAATATTCTCTGATTTTATAAATTGCTTCAAAACACCTACAAGTTTTTTTCCCCTTTTGCTAGAAAGAGACCTTTGCCAAGATATGCCTCTCCTTCCTAAGCAATCTGTTATCTCAGAGTTTTCTGTATAACTGCTCCTTTCTCATTTCCAGTACCCAAACTTCCCAATTTATCCACAGGACAGGCAGTATGTTGCTTCCAGCAATTTTACCATGACTCTTTTCCTGAGAGACCACTTCTTGGTGTGATATTAGTCAGTTCAATCACCATTGCCTGTGCCTTTGCTACTAAATCAGTAAAGAGCGTCAATCACTGCCAGTCATGATGCTTTCATCGGTGTTATGGAAAATTAACATTTTGACACTGAACTAAAAAGACAGAAACTCACTTCCCATAGGCTTCTACGGTCATCAGATGGGTGCTTGATTGCTTCCAGATATGAAACTTTGGAAGCAAGTAGGATCCTAGTAAATTTTTCAGGACATTACACCCATTTCGCTTTTTGACTTATTCATGAAGTACAAGTCTTAGCTTCCTAAATTTGAATTTTCCTGCCAAAGGTAAATATAATGAAGTTCCTTTGAAAAGAATGTTCTTTTCAAATTACTTTTTCTGGAATAACACATGGCTGCTATTTAAAATTCAGAACACTGATGGTTTGTGTTGTTGCTAACGAGAAGCTTTGTACATTTCAACTGCCATACATTATTGAATGAATTTGTGATCTTTCTTGACTTAAAATACATGTTTATATAGAGTGATAGACATAGATAGAGACACTTATGCTATCTATGTATCTAACATAGAAATGCAATGCTTGTTATTGTGCATTTAATATCCAAGGGCTTTTCTGATAAGCTTGCAGTTTATCAAAATGATAGTGACTTCCATGGACCACTGAGCCAGATTGTCTGCATGTGATTTTAAATTCTGACACACATAAAATGTCCATCAGAAATTTTCTCTTACCAACTTAAGCAAATTTAGGGACACATTTTTACAGATCTGTTTCTGGTACCCCTCGGGTTGCACTGACCATTGCATGGAATTATTATCTACCCCTGAAAGCAAAACTTTGCAGAGAGACTGCACAGCTCTTCTCCCAGTTTTCTCTTCAGGTGATAGTACTGACAACCTAACACCAAGTTGTCTCTCCAGCAGGAATTCTGGTATGGTTCATTTAACCCTAACTTCTCCTAAATATATGATACTTTCTAGGGAATCACAACCAGGCAGAAAAGCTGTCTTAGAGCAGTGTCCTTTGATTTCTAGGATTGCGTGTAGCAGGCATGTCACAAGAAAGGCAATCCCACTGAAATTGTCTGGAAGAGGCACCTGTGGGGAAGATTCACTTGTCCTTAGTGAGAAGAATGGAGGGGAAAAATACAGAAGGATGGGACTGAGGAAAGGATAAGTTATTGCAGTATCAGAGATACAAAGATGTGCTTTTGTTACTTGGGCAGAAGTGAGCTTACCTCTAAAAATAGCAGATAGTGGTAGGACAAAGGGGTATAGTTTTAAACTAAAAGAGAAGAAATTTAGATTAAATTTTAAGAAGAAATTCTTTACTGTGGGGGTGGTGAGACACTGGAACAGGTTGTCCAGAGAAGCAGTAGATTCCCCATCCCAGACTGGGTGGGGCTTTGGGCAACCTGGTCTAGTGGAAGGTGTCCCTGCACATGGTGAAGGAGTTGGACCCTTCAAGCCAAGCATTTCTATGACAATATGAGAAAAAGGAAACATATTGATTATAAGTTATTGTCAGAACAAAATCTGAGGACTGGTCATGGAGCTGAAGATGGTGTGGAGCTGAAGACCTGCAGGAACCCAGGCAAGTCTCTGCCTATGGATTTTTTTTTTTTTTATTAAATAGGTACCTTTAAAATCTGTCTTTAATGAAGTGCAACATGAAAAGAAAGGAGAGAGGACTAAGAGGAAAAGCCTTCAGGAGATAAAAATCTGCTTAAACTATGTCCCATTAAGTGTGCTTCTTCTCCTTCAGTATCTGGGATCAACGCTGAATATTCCCTGTATATGGCCAACAAGAAACAGACTGGTAGTAGTGCTTGATCATTTCTGTTAGCTTTTAAAATGGAAATGGGGGGCATTTGTACTATTGTATCAGGTTCAAACAAAGCTGTGTAGGAAGCACAGAAAAAAAAACCCCACACAGGTTATGTCATACTTAGTTTTCTCTTGTTTAAAGACTCACAGTCTTTAAAAAGAAATATTAGCTCTGAAAAGCAAATATGATTCTCATTAGGAGCATACACAATACAGACAGGGAAAAAAGAGCCCACAAATTCTAAGTGTAGCTTATTCATCCAAGGAGCTGCTAGTTGGCAAAGGGTCACAGTGGCATGAACCACAGAGCTTGAAGGTTTATGAGGAAAAAAAAATAAAAAAATAAAAAATAGAAGTCTATTTGTTTCTGGAAACCTGGATAGACAAGTTAGGAAAGCCTCTAGGGAGTTCCAGCTTGCCTGTCCGGCACCTACAGAACAAACAACTGACATTTTTTCCTGACCTTGCCAGTAATACAGGTTATTTTAACAAGGCTAAACCTGGGGGGAAAAAAAAAATAAAAAAAATCTCTAATGTATTAAGCACGAACATGCTAAATTCAACATCAGGAATGCAGGTCTGTTTACAATGTGCCTGGGAGACTCCAGGAACATCAAAATGAGCATGAATATGTAGATTATTCTGGCTTTGAGCAAGCCGTGGCCAACATAAAAAAAAAAGAAAATCCCATTTGCCATTAATATTTACATTATTCTATACATTCTCTAGAGGTAAAACAGAATTGAGTAAGGGAAAAAAAAAGGAAGAAAAAGGAATGTAAAGCTTTGGCCGGGGAAAAGACACTTGTGAAGATATCAAAGTGCTTACATAGCAATACAACTTTTGAAAAATAATGAAAACAATAACAGGAATGAACTATGAACAGTGTGAATCTCACATTTAACATTTGAAGTCAGATGTAAAAGGACAAAGACTGTTGGTAGTATGAAGATGCATGAAAGAACCCATGCATGACAATAAGTACAAAGATGACAAGAGCAAATTATGAAGAACAATGTTGAGCTTCCTGAAAGAGCAGCGAATAAAAATTAAGTTTTATGCTATCTATTGTTAGAATGAAGAGCAGAAGAAAGGAAATAATATTTAATCATGGAAAAATAAAACAGCTGAAAGCAGAATTAGCTAAACTAGTATTGACTGGTAAAAGAGATGGAAGAATTCATTGTATTCTTTATTTGTTGCTGTGATTTTCAAAGGCACTCTATAAATAATTAAACTTTATTAAAACAATTAGATGGATAACGCCTTTGTACTCTTTTCAAACTATCATTCCATGTGTTTAGCTACACACAAAACAGCTCCAAACCTTTAAATGTATCTTCTTCAAAAAATGCATTTCAGGAATCAAAATTAGAAACTACCAGAGTTCAGGTAACCCTTCCAACTGTAATTTTAACTTTGCATCATGATGTGTTATTAACCTTGAGCGTTATGACACAGCCTTCGGTTAAATAATCATGCACATCATTTTTTCCACACTTCCTCCCCTCAGGAACCCCTTTCCTTTTAGTTAACGGCGTAAACAATATATATTCAACAAAGCATTTCACAGTTTAATTTCTTTCTTTCTTAATGTTCATGGTGATTACATCTACAAACAAAAAAAACACATTGCACCAGGAGAGGTTCAGTCTAACTAACCGATTCTGAAGTATCATCTACACAACTTAATGCTTTTGATTTGGTTAAATTTACAATAATTCACAAATTTTAGATGCTATTTTGAATTTCCTAGGCCAAGTTTTGATTTGTTATGTTTTCTTTATATAAAAAACTATTTTTATTTCCAGGCAATTTTGTTTTCAAACTGAAATGACACCTCCATCAAGTGTTTTCTACAGCCTTGATCTTCTCCGGCTTATTAGTTCTCAATCACAGTCTGTGAGTAAAGTTACCCTGTGGCTGGGAGATGTGGACAGGCACAGAGCTCTGTGTCACAGACAGAAACACAAGGCTCCCATCAATTAAGCATCTTTTTCTTTCCTGTCCACCAGATACTCTGCTTGCAAACTGCATATTCTTTAGAAAAGAAAGGGCTGGGAAGGCTGGGAAGGCTGCATCTTGTAATGTCTTTTCTTCTAAGTAACACCTGGCAGAGTCATCTCATGATGATGCTTGTGACCTGCTTGTATTTGGTTTACTACTTTTTCCTTCTCTTCATGGCATATCGCAGGATCCGTCTCCTCCTTCCACGCTGATTTTTCACACTCCTTTAAGATGTCGTATATTGGGCTTGCATGGCAAGTTTGGGCAGCAGGGAGTCCACAGGGGTGGCTCTTGTGAGAAGCTGTCAGAAGTTTCTTCTGTCTGACAGAGCCAATGCCAGCCAGATCCAAGACAGACCTGGCACTGGCCAAGGCTGAGCCCAACAACGGTGGTGTCAGTGCCTCTGGGATAAGATACCTAGAACAGGGAGTGCAGGGAGGGAAGTTCAAGTGCAGCCAGAGACAGAGGAGTGGGGCCATGTGAAAGGACCAGCCCTGGTCAGACACCCAGGTCAGCGCAGGAGGAGCAGGAGGTGGTCCAGGTGCTCCAGGAGCAGAGATTCCCCTGCAGTCCGTGGTGCAGCCCATGCTGGAACACGGGAATGCCCAAAGCAGATCATGACCCTGTGGGAAGCTGTGCTGGAGCAGGCTCCTGGCAGGACCATGGAGAGAGCAGCCCACGCTGGAGCAGGTTTGCTGGCAGGACTTGTGACCCCAAGGAGGAACCACACTGGAGCAGTTTGGGAAGGACTTACTTTGGGGGCTGCTGTGGAGGAGGAGGTAGAGAATTTGTGAATGAAGCTAAGCCTGGGAAGAAGGAAAGGGTTGCAGTGGCAGGGTGTTTTAAGATTTGGTTTTATTTCTCATGGTCCCACTCTGTTTTGCTAGGGTAAGAAATCAAACTGATTTCCCAAATTTAGTACATTTTGCACATGGCACTGGACAGTGATCCCTCCTGTCCTTACCTTGATCCAGGAGCCTTTCATTATGTTTTATCTCTGCTTTTTGGCTGAGGAAGAAAGCTGGTTGGCACCAGGCATCCAGCCAGGGTGAATTCACCACAGATGCCTAAATCCTGACTTTTCAGTCAGTGGATTCAAAGTCACTCTAGGACTTCAGCTATAAGACACAGAAACCCAAGTGAGTAGACCGAAAGCGAAAGAAAAAAAAAAAAAAAGGTACATTTCTTTTAATCTTGTCTGCAGACATTTCTCTGTATATTAAAAATATTCAGACATTATCAACATTATCAGAGTATCAGCTGGACAAGATTCTCTAGGGCTAGAAAATATCTCAAATCTAGAATCTACAGCATAAATGTCCTTTGACGCTGAATAATGACCAGGTTAACATTGTCATCTCTTACTTTGTTATCAAAGTCAATTAACCATTTGCTGAAAGAGATGGAAAGAGAAAGTTTTGATTCTAAGTTTTTCTTATTCTCACATGAGGAATATTAATGAAGTAACTCTGTAGGGAAGCATTTAAATTGTCAGATATTTTCAGTCCTGAGTTTGCTCCTTGTTCCTTAATTATTCTCATGCTAGTTTGTAAACAGATTCTTTCTTCAGGACTAAGCCAATAGTTTTCCTCTGGGGTGAAATCCTGATACAGTTCTGGGGACATCTTATGCCTGCAGGCAGGAGGTGTGAGCCTGTGCCATGCTTCCCATGCCTCATTTGCACAAATGTTGCAGTCTTTTTTTTCCATCATGCCTTGCTCCAGTAAAATTTCCACAGGTCCTCCATGAGTCAGAAACACAATACAGACCCTTGACCTTATCATCTCAGATACTCGCAAGAGTCACAGCATAGAATTTGTGTTGTTTCAGGCATTTTAAGTCTTTAAATGCAATTAAGTTTAAAAAAAAAAAAGAAAAGAAAAAATGGGAAAGAAAAACATTCTTAGGGTCAGCAGAGTGCTGAATAAACCTTAAGAAACCCAAACCAGATCCTAAGAAGGAGGAAAACTGTGGCTTTAGAAGAGGAGAGCTGTAGAGAGAAATGTGTGTGCAAGCCTTTCTTTATTCTTTGGCCTGTACATTTGGGTTCACTCATTGTAGCTACAGCCTTGAATCTTCCAAACTGCCTTTCTTATACTGAATTCTCTAAGCAGTTGGACTGTATTAAGTCCTTAGAATAAACAAGAGCAGGTTCACTTGGTAAATGTTGAAACCATGACTGCTCTTAGTTTTCTATTTCCATGTATTTGAAGATTATGTGATTTTTTTCACAGCTGGAAAAAAACACAAAACAAAACAAAACCCAACAATTTGTGTTGCTTAGAACTGGACCACCTGACAGACCAAATATTCTTTTATCATTTAAAGTGAGCTATCTAGATGAGCTACCATCCTTGGGTAAAACCATAAGGGAATAGAGTGTGGCAGCACTTCTTCTGGGTGACTAAAGCTTGATGCTTTTAAACCCAATGTGGGAAACCTACAAAAGGGGCAAGGACAATATCCTGCCTCTGGGAAGTATCAACAAGGACATCCTCATTGATTTGAGCTGTCAGGTTCATGATGGTTGAGACTCGCAGTGCACAGGGTTTTCTGAGGTCTCTAAGAACTGATCAGCTACAGGTGAGAGCCACTCTTGGCAGCCAGAACATTGAACAAACTGCCAACACATATAGGGAACAGAAAAACAGGTTTAAAAATTGGGTTGCTGTTGTCCACAGTCTTAAGAAATTAAAATTTAAGTAGCATTGATACAATAAACAGGAACTGGGATGTATACAGGAGTATGGATCAAATACTTAGAGTCCTGTTAACCTTTTGGGTGCCTAGAGGGTAGCCAACATCTGTGCTGGATGTATATACCTGTGCAGATATCTGAAGCTTAGCACTAATCTCCAGAAGTCTAGAATAAGTAAGCTGCTGAGTTCAGTGACTCAACTAAGCAACTTAAAAAGTTACAGAGACTAATCTGTTCCTAAATTTCTGTATTGTTAGATGTGGACATTAATCATGGATCAGACCTTAGTAAAATTATAAAAGCCTCAGTAAAGGAATTGTAATAAAACTTTTTTTTTTTTTTTCCATTAAGATACAGGATCTGAAGTTCTTCCTAATCGTAGCAGCTTGGAACAATTTTTGCCCTTTTTTTTTTTTTTTTCATTTGTTTGGTTTAGTTACAATTGAATTTGCATATAATCAAATCACTCTATGAGTCTTTAAAAATGTAAACACAACCAATGAAATCTCATTACTTATATCATCACAAAATGAAGAATTGGCAGCATAGTAGCAAATAGGAGATAGATATGTATACTCAGAATTCTCACTAGGTGCACAAGTACATACAAACTAGCTTTTAAGAGTATAATTTATGTGTGGAAGTACCTATTTGTCATACATAACCACCAGGAAGGAGGAATATGGAAATACCCTTTTGTGAGATGCATATTTCATATCTCGAATCAACTTTATGGTCTTTTGTTTGTTTGTTTTACCTTTGTTGACAATATCAGATCTGTTTGAAGGAGTTCCCTCGTACAACCTCTTCAGTGCAAAGTGATGTTCCAACCTATATTGTATTTAAGAAGTGAAAGAGAGAGAGAGACACAGAGAGAGAGAGATGTTGGGACCAGTTTTCTAAGTGGTTATAACTCAAAACTGTAACTGAAATTAAAAATTACTACAATTACCATCTCTTGAAGAACAAAAAGCAGAAGACTACTTGAAAAAGAAGAAGAAAAACTGGTTCATAAAACAAGCTAACAAGAAAGGCTTTATGAATTAGGCACAATGGTCAAAGGAACAGTTACTTGGTAAACAGATGTTAAACTTTGTTGTGGTCTTATAAATCAGTTAGCACTTTGAAATAATTTAATGAATCATGGATAGCTGAGGCATTGAAAGTCAGATCCTAGGAGCTTTTCAGTATGTCCTTAATTGTGTATCTCAGAGTAAATCATGGGATTCAATAAGAGGGCTTACTGTGCCCATATAGGACATGGTGATGCAACCCTGAATCTCAGTTCTACTTTCTGTTAGGTGCTTTCAATACTTTGTGTCTCTTTTAGTCCTGGCCAAATAATTACTTGCTGCATTTCTGTCTCATGATTCCTTCAGAGTGCTAGGGATAGGGATGAGATGAATAGTCACCTAAAGCACTGTTTATGAAATAGCAGCTCAAGATATCGTCATCCAATGTGCAAGTCATTTCCTGTTTTCCTGTCTTTCAGGAGCAGTCCTTTGGCAGATAGGAAAGACAGTTTATATTTGAATATCAGAGATCCAAGCCAAAATATTTGTTCATGAAATAATTGAATGACTGGAAGACAAAGATAATTTTCTTATTATTAATACTAACAGCTTAGCTCAGAGTACTTGCACATCTCCAGTACGCACTCAGTTTATTGAATTTCTTTTCCTTCTTTGTGACATGTGGTTATTTAATCTTCTGCCAACACCATCTCCCAAACAGATTTTTCCCTGCTATGCCCATGAAGCTTTGGTACTATTGATGTTTTCACAGTGAACAGTGTATGTGTGTCAAATTATAGCTATTGATCTTTGTTTGTTTCTTAATGTGTTTAGTTGTTTAGATAGCATTATAGTTTGTCTGATTGTGGTTATATAAATAAAAGAAGGAAAGTAAAGAAAAAAACTTGTCATTTTTATTTCTTTTATGAATGTCATTGTTGAAGGTAGACTGTTTATTTGAATTGAAAATATACTGAAATAGATATTCCTTTAGATAGGAGTTATCTTTCTTTTTTTTCTTCTTGTTAGTAACAAGTGGAAGTAATAGGGCATACAAGCATAGCAGAAAAAAAAAAAGCTAAACCAAACAAAAAGAACCTCCTTTATTTTTCTGTGAATCTTTTTAAAACTGTTTTGTGTCACAATTACTTTTGTCTCACATGTTGCTGTTCAAGCCATCCCAATAAAATTCCATCTCTTAAATAGATATTTTCAACCAGTTAAAAATAAAATAAAATAAAATCCCTATTCCTCATGAGTGATGTTGTTATCAATAGAGTGAAAAGCAAATATTTTTCTACTGGTTTAGGCTTTCTCTCTCCCTTTTTGCAGATATTAATTTTCTTCTTTAACTTATGATTAGAAAGAAATGAATGTGGGCAACTCGATTCAATAATTAGAACTGTGGACTGGGATATAGAGGATATAACATTTTTTTCCTGCTTTTGCAATCATCTATTGTGCCAGCTTCAACAAGTTTATATTTATATTTTGGTTTTGTATTTGTCTTGCATATTCCAAATGGTAGAGGGTGGGATTACTTTTGATAAAGCACATGAGATTTCATGTAAGGCAAAACAATGATAACTGTAATAATATTGTTTAATATATCCCAGGAATACCTTAGTAACTTACAGCATTAAAAATGAGTTTCTGTAACCACCTGGGAAAGCAGGTGGCCAAATAGTAATGCTTGTAGGGTTAATGTTGTCCCTTTTCCTAATTTAACACCTTTTCCTTACTCTTTCTCAAAGCCAAGCAACTAAACAAATCCTGAGACAGTACCTAATTTTATTTTTGATTATTTCATTAAAAAAAAAAAAAGTTTTTTGACTGTTAGTAGAGAAGGTCTTTTTTTCCCCAGACTATAAATCTTCCAAGAGACTCCTGATCTTTATGACCCTTACACTACTGAACTATGGCAAGGGAGCCAATTAATAACAATTGTGTTGATGGCTTGAGTGATTTTAATTGTCTTCTAGGAGCTGTACTGAGATCATGTTCAAACTAACTTTTATTTTTCAAGAGCTTAAAACCAACCTAATGTAAAAGTTCTGCAGAAAGAGACCTTAGGAACAAAACCTGGCTGAGTTTATGAATCAAATCTGATTTATAAAGTCTGATATGCTGGTTTTCATGAAGAGAAACTATCGAAGCTTGTGTGAAAACAGAAACCCATGCTTGCTTTGTGATATTGCAGAGAACATTTCCACAGTCTCATCATTCTGCTTCCTGTCCAAAATTCATGATGGAAATTATTAAACTTTATTCAAGAAAGAGGTGCATTTTATTTTGCCAGTAGTGGCTGGGATGATCACTTCTAAGCTGACATCATACAATGAGATGTTTTCACCAAATAAATATGCATTGCTCAGATAACATTTTGAACACCTTCCTGATGAAAGAAAAATGATAAAACCAAAGGACTATGTAGATATAAAAGACCTGCAGAACAGAGAGAGAGAGTTTGCACTCAAGCAATAAAAAACAACCTTAATGACAAGGAGTAACAGCACATGTCCAATATCCTCTAACACAAAACTTCAAGCACAGCACAATCCAATCTAGGCCTGAACCCACAAAGAGAGGAGAAATAATAACTTTTGCTTGAAGCTGCTTCCCCTCTGACTCTGTTTTTGCCTTTTCCCCTCTGACTCTGCTTACCTTCTCTACAGGCTCTTAAAGGAGCTCTGCCTGAGGATTTTTCTTTTTGTAGGTAAAAGGAAGTTGAACTGTGAGAAGGCTTGTCTGAAAATAAACATTTTTTTTAATGCAGTAATAAAGACTCTCCATTTCCTTGGGTTTTTTGAAGTTATTTAGGTATCTCTATATTTTATTATGATCTAAGATTGCTTCAGCAATTGCTTCACCTATTACCCCAATCTATCATGGACGTGGATGCAACTAATCTCTCTAATAAATGTATTCCATTAAACAAGCAAACAAACAAAAAACCAAACCAACCAACCAACCAAACAAAAAAAACCACAACAAAACCGCCCCCAAACAAACTGAGAAAAGAAATCCCTCCTCTCAGTTTAGAGAGAATGATTATTAAGCAATGAGAATGCAAATTCCTTTCCACCAGTAGAGTTGTCTTTATTTCTAAGCAATAAAACAAGCAGGTTTTCTAATCAGAATTATCCAGTATAGACTTCATTGAGTTTATCTAGACAAAACATAAATTCTTAACTGTTGCTTTAAAGAAAATCTTTCCTATTTACCAGTGGTAAAGTTATGCTGTCAGCTTCTCACCTTCTGCCCACACAGAAAAATCTGTGTACCTGAAAAAATGTGAGAAATGGCTCCTGAAAATACCAAAACCTTGGTGGGGGGAAAAAAAAAAATCCTGAAATGCAATGATTAGAGTATTTTGATCCTTGTTTTGATCTTTCTTCATGCCTTGTACTATTCCTGCTCAAATCAGATGACATTTTCTAGAGGACTGAGATCTGAGATCTGATCTCGCCTTTCCCCCTTTGCAGTGTTTCTCTTCGTCCTTTTGCATTTTTTCTTTTTTTCTTTTTCTTTTTCCTTTTCCACTCTCTCCTCTTCATACCCCAGCCTGAAACAAGGTCATGATGAGAAGAAAAATTGTTTAGGAGCCAAATATCTGCCACCAGGTGAAAAGAATTGTTTGTCTTTGGAGATGAGAAATTGACGGAGTATAGGAAGGGTACACAAGTCATGATTATGATGAAAATAAACATGATAGGAATTAGAGAAGGAAAAAAAAATTATGAATGCCGAAAGAAAAACAAACGTCCTACTGTAATCAAATATGATGGTTTTATTATTTCAAGGTTTTGTTGTGCCCTTGGTTATGCATCCCTTTCTTTAGGGTTGAAAATCAGGCATAAGTGTCAAGTGACCGAGCACTAAAACAGGTTGCCCAGAGAGGGCGTAGAGTCTCCCTCATTGCAGTTATTCAGGAACCTTCTGGATACAATCCTGTGCCATGTGCTCTGGGATGACCCTGCTTGAGCAGGGAGGTTGGAACAGATGACCCACTGTGGTCTCTTCCAACCTGAACAATTCTGTGCTTCTGTGTAATGTAGATAAAAATCTGTCATATATTACTGCTATGTTCATGTTGAAAGTGTGGCTTAAGCCAATAAAATGCACAGTTTTTATTGAAGAACTATTTAGGAAGCCAACCAGGCCTCCATTTCCACAGACTGGCAAAGATTTTTCGTTTTTATGAATAAAAATACAAATAAAATTAAAGTTCCCCATGGTTTTAATAGTTTAAAATATACACTCCATTTATCTACATCATTTAAGTGTTGCAGCACAGGAAACTGGTTTTAAGAGGGTTTTCTGAAAAATCTAGAAAACTTGACAAGTGTGAAAACATATGAACATCGTTAGTCAAAGAAAAAGAAGGATGAGTGAAAGATAAGGACTTTTTCAGCCATTCTGAAGGCAGTGCCACAGACGAAGAGGATTCTGCATTATGGATAAGGGCAATTGCATTTGACAACTGAAAGAAGATGTAGCAAAAGCAACAGGAATGAGTTTCTTTCTAGTGGTAAAGATAGGGAAACAGTGGTAGAGACTGCCTGGGAGATTTTATGAAGAGAGTGGACAATGTGTCATAAGCAACAGAAGAGAAATTTCTCCCATTTCAAGGTGATTAGATAGACTTTCTAAGTCACTTTCACAGTGAATTTTGGAGGTCTTTTTATTATTTTTTTAATTACTATAGTTATTATTGCTATAGTTTCCATTGTCTCAAGACTTGTACACAGAGATGAACATATTTAAAGCTGCTGTATCATATCACAAGTGGTTCCAAGCTAGGCAAATGCATTAAGTTCATACTAAAGAATAGAAATGTCTTTCTGAAAAGATTTGGACATTCCATTTGTCATGCCACCTAATGAAAGTGCATGTGGTAGGCATGGTTTGGATATTTAAGTTTGAATTTATAGACGATTTGAAATACCCTTTTCAGTACTGCCTTAACTACAAAATTATTGAAGCAGCTCAAAGTAACCAGGGAGGAATATATATATATATATTTACAGGCATTATTTTTGCTGATAAACACATCATCTATATGTTGAATATGTATCTTATGCAAGTGTCAAATCGAAAATAATGATGAAAAGATTTCTTCATGGGCCCCAGAAAACTACTGTATAAAATTGGCAATGGATTTAAGAGCAGGATTCTGGATCTGAAACAGTGAGAATTTGAAATCCAAATCAAGGTCCAAATTCTTTTTAGTCCTCTAGTTAAAACACTCAGAAACAAGGATGATTTATTGTATTGCAGAAGCCATTTTCTTGAGAGGTATATAATCATATCCTTTTACAAGGAAGTCCTTCCCTCCGCCCAAGTCCAGCTTCAGAGGGGACTCTTTCATATGCCCCCTCAGATGAAGAGTTAGCCACTTCTCTTACTGTGGTTTAAAAATCTTAAAAGAAATTGTGTAAACATTTTCCAGCCCCATGCAGCTGGAGCCCTGAAGCACTGAGCTACAAGCAGTGGTGGAGTGCTGTGCTGTGTTTTTGCAAGTACAAGACAGAAAATCTATGTAATTACCTCTGAAGCAGAAGAAGCTGTGCAGCCTGACAGAACAGCATGTGTAGGAAGCACTTTGTCAGGTCTCTGCTGACTAATTTCCCACTCTACACAGGGTTTTTTTTTCCCCTTGTAGTCTTTCAGGATTAACCCTCTCCATGCCTTTATTTTCTCTGTCTTCCCCAGAGTGAAAGTACACAAGCGGATTCAGTGCAGAAATTGAGGCTGATGTACCCAGTCCAGCAACTTCTTGCCATGTAAATAAAGGGCCATGAAGACAGCTAATTGAAAAGAGAGGGAGGAAACAGTACACAATGACTAAACATGGGATTTTCTGTTTCAAAAAACTCATGCAGTTTTATCTCTTTCATCGAGAGTTTTCATTTGAATGTGTTAAGGCATTGCTTGCTCATGCAATTCACCTCACATCAAAAACAGGAAAGTCTTCTGTCTCAATCATTAAGTGACACTGGAAAACCTATACTGTCATTTCCACAAATTTAGGAACAAAAAAGCTTGATTAAATCTTCTCAACTGCTTAGTCCAATTCCCTGCCATTGCAGATCGTAATTTTTTTAGTCTTGTACATGAACATATGAAGTTCCATCTTCAAATGCATTCCTGTACTTTTTGGTTTTTTGTAAAGTTGATCCAGAAACTGTATCTCCCAGTAGTTTTAAAACCTCTTCTTCATTTCCAACCTGGAGGTACTTGTGGTTATATATACCCGTTGCTCCATTGTCTGCAAAAGTTTTGAATGTCACAAGTGAGAATGTTGTTTTGTGTGAGTAATGTGGTGGGAGACTGTATGGAAATAAAGAAGTAAAACCATCTGTCAACCATAGGTTAGCTTACCCCAAAGACTCTATATTGTCACTTAGTTTCCACTGGGAATCTGGGTTCAGAACTGGATTCATAGAATTTGAGGCCAGAAAAGGTCACTTTAATCTCCATTCTGACCTCCTGCAGAACACAGGCTGTAGATCACTCGCTAGGTCCTGAATGAACCCTGTGTCATGTAATCACTTACTGAATTCAGTGACACTAAGAACAGCCTCTTTTCCTTTCACTCAGTCTAGTCTTTTCTCTTTGTGAGTTGTGGAGTTTTTTTTCCCTTCTAGTATTTTTCTAAAGACATTTCCTTGTATAATACTCTTAGAAAAGCCCTCCTTTTTCATTCTTACTGAACATCTGAGCCAGATCACATTCAAAATCAGAAATATTTCCTTATGCAAAAATGCAGTGTGTATGTTTTTCTCATTCATTTATTTAGGTATTTCTAAGGGTTGAGAAAAGGAATAATCTCAGAAGCCTGACTCAACTGGAGGAAGGATTGTTTTGTGTTAATCCTTCTATGATTCCTAGACACCTTTATTCAATACCATAAACCTGCCTGCAGTAAATGACTCAATATGTGATTGAATTGTGTCTAATAAAACAGATGGCCCAATAATCAACTTCTACTGTTTTTTCCTTCCTTCCTTCCTTCCTTCCTTCCTTCCTTCCTTCCTTCCTTCCTTCCTTTCTCCCTCCCTCCCTCCCTCCTTTTTCTCTCCCATCCCCTGCTTGACCTTTCTCAGCCCTGCATTCCTTTCTTCCCCTTCCCCTTCAGCTGAAATGAACAGATACTTGAGTCCAGTAACTTCAGCTGAAGAACATAAATACAATTTTTCCAACACTAGCCAAAACAAGATGTCCAATTTCCTGACTTTCACAGAACTCTGGTGGGTCCTGGAGGGAATACCAAGTTGTGAAAAGTACATCTGTTAGAAAGAAACAAATGTTGACCTCTTCTGAAGAAACAGATTTTCTTATGCTATCTGTAATCATGTTTAACCCTTTTTTTTTTCTGTTGCGCTACTGGCTATGCTGAAGTAATGAGATGCATTTGGCAGTTAGGTTATTTCAAACCTTAATTGTTGTGTGTTATCTTTGAAATACCCTAGGTGACAATTACATTCTAATTTTCTCAACAAAAGTTAGTGTTTCTTATTACAAGTAGGGTCTTGACCAATGAATACTTTGCGGAAAGGAATTGAACAAATCATAAGTAAGAATTAAATTACTCCATTTTAGAGAGTTTAAATTTGTGGTGAGAGAAATTGCATGGTTGTAGGCAGTCCAGACACACATTCCTCATTGAATTTATCATACAAACTCATTTCAAGAAAGGACCACCAGCAATATTACAAAACTTTATTTAAATTTTGCACTAGCTTGTGCCTTTCAATTTAGCTAAAGCTATGTTTTTGTTTCTGGGGCCAGCCATATCAGATAAATTGAAGAGATGTGAGCAAATATGATCAGAGGAAGAGGAAAGTTATCTGACTCATACCTGTAATGTGAGCCTAATTCCTTAAGGAAATAAAGCATTTAAAATCATGTTTCTATGTCTATGTATCTACATCTGTATGTCTTTCTCCCTATTGCGCCTCTCCATAACTTAATCACAAGCAGAACAAACACAGTAGATGAGGTTTCACTTATTCTACTATTCAGGGGACATCCTGTTTTTGCCAAAGCCTAAAAAGACACAATATACTATGGTTTTAATGTGCTCTATGCAGTTAGGGAGCAAGGTACAATTTCTTTGTAAATTTTGCCCTCTCAAGCCACATTATAACATCTGCTTTAATCTCCCATTTTTCCTTTTGAAGTGGCTCCATATTTTTTCTTTCATTTTCTTAACAAGAGAGCTAATCTGTGCCCATCCTCTCTCCCAGCTCCAGGCTGAGGGGCAGATGAGGAATGGGGAATCTGGAATCTGGACTATTAGGAATCCATGGGACAGTTTAGCTGATAACATCTTTTAACATCTGCCATTGATGACAAACGTATCTAAAGAATAAAACTTTTCCCCTTGAATATTTTCTTATTTGGGCATCTGAGGGGGGGGAAAAAAAATCATAGAATTATAGAGTGATTTTGCTTGGAAGAGGACCTTGAAGATCATCTGGTTCCACTGCCCCTGCTGTGGGCAGGGATACCTTCTATTAGACCAGGTTGCTCAGACCCCTGTCCAGCCTGGCCTTGAATATCTGCAGGGATGGAGCAGCCACAACTTCTCTGGGCAACTTGTGCTAGGGCCTCACCACCTCACAGGAAAAAATTTTTTCCAGGCCCTTGTAAATAGTCTGGCCACATCTTTTCTGTGAGTTCCCTCCAGGCACTGAAAGGTCTCAATTGGGTCACCCCAAAGCCTTCTCTTTTCCAGGCTGAGCAGTACCAATTCTCTCAACCTTTTTTCATAGGGGAGGTGCTCCATCCTGCTGGTCAACCTGGAGTCACTGCAACAGATCCAGGTCTTTCCTGTGCTGGAGACCCCAGAGCTGACCCATGTCCTTCCTATGCTGGAGACCCCAGAGCTGCAGGCAACACTGCAGGTGGGGTCTTATGAGAGCAGAGTGGAAGGTTTTGAGGGGGCAGAATCCCCTCCCTTGTCCTGCTGCCCACTCTGCTTTGGATACAGTCATATTGACTGGTCTATTATCGTGACTGGGAGGGCTAAGTGATGTGTCTGTACTATACATAAACTGTCAATGCTAGTAAACTGTGTTTTAGTAAGCAGTTGTCTGCACAGAAGGAGTGCATGTTCGCTACCAAAATTCACTGAATATTTAGCCATGAGTGAGTCTGATGGTCAGCTTGAAGAGGGCAAGCATAAAAGACACCTTGTCTTAATATCACCCTCCATTAACAGTGAGATTCATGGATATCTGCACCACAGGGATCTAAAAATAGGTGATGAGGTCCATTTCCGGTGTCCTCACCATGAATGTCATGGGATGTTTGTAGGGAAGCTAAGGGGCATTTCAATGTGCTGTACCCCTATATGTCAGCAAATAAATTGCAAAACCAGTGAAGACCATGCAGTTTGGACAACTTCCCTCACATGGGTCACCAGTGGAGTTTTCTTAATCTGAAGCTGAATCCCAGCCAGAATGTCCACATAGAAAACTGCTTTTACAGTCATGGGTGTATATGGACTTGTGAAACACTGATCATATAAACCAGCTACATGGAAGGTTAGATTATAGTCAGCCCCCCTCTGGAGCTCTGTAGCCATGAATTTGTATTTTTGTGCAAGAACTAATGAGCCCTGTTGAACATGGATGGAGGAACCCCTGTCTTCCCTCAAGCACTTACAATAGTAAATTTAATAGTGCAACAGCACAGAGCCCAAAATCTGCATCTTCTCTGCTATTACCTCACACACTTTGCCATAGCAATTTTCATCAGTTAATTTTCTCCCCAAAAACCTGTTTGCTTCTGTTCATTTAGCTGCAAACTGCCAAGCCTCAACTTTGAATGTAGATTCTTTTTTTCTTAAAACAGAGAGATTACTAAAAAAACCCCACCAAAACAAACCATCAAACTAAGAGAATCATCAGGAGGGGGTTTGTTTGTTTAATATTTATCTCAGAGCTTCGATTAAAATTTCCAACTATGCTACCCTAAAGGCCTCGGTAAGATTGTTTTTTAGCTATAAACAGGTACCTCATTCAACAGTGATGCAGTGATGGCAGAGGGACAGGAAATTGGGTGTGCACAATTAATTTTTAAAGTATATAATTGGGACAAGGAACTTATTGTTAAATGCAGCCACTAAAGAGTAACTCCTAGTTGCAAAATGGGTATAATCTTTACTTCCCTCTATTACCAAGGACAGTTACTAACTTTACTGAGGGTTTTTTATCAGTCCATAGCTTTTTTTCTTCAGCTGCCTGCACTTCATTTATATTCTCTCCTTTTATCACTGTATATGCTCCAGTATTTGTGGCCTTGTTTCAGTAATGCCTGTCTTGTGCAGTGAACCTGCAAAAAAAGGTTCATAGAGGGAACTTGTCCCATAGGAGGAACTTTCCCTTTCCTTTAAAAAGAATAATGTTTTTTTGCAAAGCAAAGAGAATCCTGCACCAGAAGTCGTGGTTCATCCCCTTTTTAGTCCAAAAAGAGATCAAGCTCTTCCTAAAACCGGTTTTATTGCGTGCACTTAGAAGCTCTTAATTTCTGTCTTCTACATCAGGTTTCAATAATCATTTTTTAAAAGCAGGGAATAAAATCCTGTTTACTGATAACAGATTAATGGGGTTGCAGACATTGTCTGGAGCATGCTATGCTTACAGAGATATTGACCAGTATTTGATGCTGAAAGGTCTCAAATTCATGACAATACATTCAATTTGGATAAGTATGAAAAAGTTTAAAAGATTGCTCTTTCATCAACTTTGGGGTTAGAAGGCGATGTGAATCAACACTGTGTTACTTATCAGCCAAGAATTTAAGATTTGGTCTATTAAATATAACTTGAAAGTTTCTATCCACTCTCAACCTCTACTCTCTCAAGGGTTAGTTCACTCTGATTTTCAGCCAATTAGGAAATATTTTTTTGTTGTGTTTGCAATCAAGAAAAAGAGTGCAGTGGGTTGACCCTTGCTGGATATTTTTACTTTGTTTTGCTTTCCTTATGATCCTACTAATCTTGTCTAGCTATTACAGCTAAACAAGTTTCTTCTGCTTCCAGTGCTGTGGAACAGGAAATTCTCTCTCATCTTTTCACCTATATGTGTTTATCACAGGATATGCTCTTTTATGGTCAGTTTTCCCATTAATTTTTTTTTACAGTATTTTGTTAATTTCAAAATACAACTCCCCAATAGAAAGAATATCATGTGACTTTCTTGCTCACGCAAAGTTCAAGGCATTGGCTTAATCTAACCCAAACAGTTCCCTCAGAATTAGAAATTCAAGTTTGACTGTTTTAGTGACACTCCCTAATTTTAAGAGCAAAAGATAAGCACTTCCAAGGGCTGCTCACTGCATCCTATAACCTGTCCTGAAAGTGTGCAGGACCACGACCCTCTGGAGGGATTTCCCTCACCTTGCTGGGTAAGGACACTTCCAACTCTGGCAGTTCAGTTAAACGTAGCATCAGATAACTGAGAAGAAAGTTAAGTATCTAAACTTTGATATCTGCTTCCACATGCTGGCTTAGCAGTGTTAAGGGAGGAACTTGTTCCTGTTTGAAGGCTGATGGTATAAGGAAGAACTGCAGATTGATTAGCAAGATGATAACCCTGCAAAAAGAGGCAGAAGAGGCAGGCCTGCCTCCAGGACAGCAGGTCTGCTGTGCCAAGCCTGGCTCAGAACTCTTTCTCAATGGCATGGTCTATGCAAAGAGAGCAGTTGAGGCATTACACAATATCACTTTCAGTTTTTGGAGGGGTGGGGTTTTTTTTTTTCCTTTCTGCTAATACTCTCCCCTCCAAAGCTCAAAGGGCCAGAGTGCCAAAATGTTAAGATTATTTGAGTCAGTACATTCTCTTTACCTACGAGATAAAATGGTTTTGCTATCCACCACAACCTGAGTATAGAAAATGTCACAGGAATATGTGAAAGAAAAGTGCAAAGTTAACACATTGGCACAATGGAATTAAGCCCATTAACCAGTAATGAGGATATGGGAAGATGAAGAGTGGTTTTGGTTGTTTTTTTCTCACCTTCTTCTTTAATAAATTTCTGTTCCTATAGCTAGGGAGAAATGCATGTGTAAGTGTTGGAAGAGATTACTAGTCAGTAGTAATAGCAAATCATACTGTATGTTCTGTAGGCTTGGCATTTTTATAGCTGAATATAAAGACTAAAAGCCCAGTTTAATTCTAATTCACTTTGATTCAAATACAGGGTAATTCTGTTGTATCCCAAACACTGACGGGCATGCAAATATCTTGGGGGTTTTGTACTGCTAAAGTAAGAATCATATGTGAGGAAAAAAATCCTTCAACCATGTGTGCTTTCTCATTGTAATTCCTTTGTCCTCCTGTTAAGAGTTTAAGGAGAAGAGTTCCCTGTCTATAATATCTAGCAAAGTACTCAGGACACAGATTGATTAGAGAAAGAAACAAATATTGATTGTCTGCATGATTGCTCTACTCAAACTGATATTCAGAAAATAAGTAATTTTTAGCACCAAATTCTTTTTAGATAAGTAGCTTACTGAAGACTGTGTTTTACAGATAGAGCAAGTTGAGTTATTTTTAAAGAAATCATTTTGTTTAATTATTAATCATTATTCTTTTCAGAAGAAATTGGTTTCTTACTTTCTTGAGACATTTTTTTCTCAGGGCTTGTCAGAGAAAATGGAACTGAAAGTTCAAGAAGAACATATTTCAACATATTTTGTAAAATGAAACATATAGTATTTTTATGTAAACCTGTTCCTTTGATTAAGAGCAACTATGCATTTATCATTTGTTAAATATAAAAAAGACTTTAAAAAAAGATATCAGAAAATCTGCTTCAGTTGACTTGTGGGGTTTTTTCCCCCACGCTTTTTTTTTTTCTTCTTCTTTTACTATTTTAAGTTTTGATATGTCCAGATGCTTGATGAAAATTTCTCTTTTAAAATGTTGAAAGTTCTTGCTACCTGGGCAAACCCACTGTTCATTCAGGTTTACTTACAGACCCCACTACCTGGCGACCTACAAAGGACTTGCCTTGTTCTGTCCCCAGCGGTGCCACTCCAGGTCACCAAGGAACTAATCAAGTGTTCAGCTTTGGCTGCCCCTGGTTAAACCTCTGCTGTACCAACCAAGAGGGTGGCCACCACACACTGTTCACAGGAGGCTTGTTTAATGAATTAACATAGTCCTTGGAATATGGTATCATCTCATTAGCATGATCACTTTCATGCTAAGTGTGATACCCACCCCTGCGTTTCCTTGAGGAAAAGAAAACACAGTGCATTTAGCAGAGCAGTTAAAACATACCTATTGCTGCTTTTCTCTAGAAGTTTCCTCATGAATAACACTGAGTGGAAGATTTTGTGAGGAAAAGGTGGTTCAAATTGTCTTTGTTAATAAATGACACTGAGAAAGTAATAGAGTTTGAAGAAATATTTGACGCATAACATTTTGATGATTTTTAATATTCTCTTCATTCATCTCTGTATTTAATCTATATAGTCATATACAATCTGCATACTTGAGTGTCTGTATTATGATTTAAAGATTTTGTGTATGTGAACAAGTCACAAATCAATCATGTATCCAAGTCAGTCTTATAATTATAATTATTACAATGAGTAATTAGATGCTTTTTTTTTTCATTTAGGCTTTGCATATGAACAGTTCACTTCAATAATTTGCTATTCATATTGTGTAGTATTCATCTAAGTCGTGTGGTGAAATATTGTTCATTAATTTGACAACTGAACCACTGTTATTAAAAAAGGAATGAAAGTATGAATAGTAAACTAGCAATGTCTGTAAAAATGTCAGACGTGCTAAAACTTGTTCTAAAATTCATGTTAGTTTGTGAAATTTTTAGGTATCTGGGACTTTTTTCACTAAGACACAGGCAACAATTAATAGAATCCTAAAGAATTTTAACTAATTCTTTTAGATTTTTTTGTGGTAATGGATACTTGAAAGTAACGTTCTAAATCAATGCATTTAGAATTCTAAATGACTTATTTTCCAAAGGCAGACCAAGAGCTGTCATCAATTTGAGTAAACAACACACTATTCTCAGGACTTCAGAAACTCAGATCACTTATTTTAGGATGTGAGGTGTGTCTGTGAGTCAGGAGCATGTATTTCATGTTAGGCAAGCAGTACATATTTCTGAAGTCATTTAAGGATGGTTCTTTAAGTGGTCCCGGCATTGCTTCAGTGCAACACCCACTACTACTGCATTCCCAACTTTCTGTTTCACAAGCCTTAGAGTTATGCACACAGAATTTTCATATCACCAAACACATACAAAAGAGTATCCTCATAAATATCTAACCTATCCAGCAGAACTTGACATTAGATTTAGAGCCAAGAAACTTCTCCCAGTAATAATCACATCCTACAGCATCCCAGGAAATAAGTTGTTCTCCCAAGGACAGGGTTTACACATATTGCAACCTGTGCTATGCTGATAGGACACTGAAAAAGTTTTCCAGAAAAGTATCTGAGCTACTTTTCTTGTACCTTTATTCGCTTCAGCTCACTACCTGTACACCCAGTGCAATTTATGTAGTGCATGTACAGACAACAAAATGCAACTCAATGCAGATATTATGGTTTAGTAAGCCTTGAACCAGTAAATCCACACAATCTGGCTCCAGACTGTATCTGTGGTATAACTATACCAGTGCTCCCAGACCTGAGCTGCTCCTGTGAGGCTGAGAAATGTGACTGCTTTACCTGCAACCTGGTCTCCAGCCCCCTGTCTGTGCTTCCAGTTCACATGGTACATTCAGGTGCAGGCAAATCCTGAAGAAATCTGGAAATTATAACCAGCAGCTTAAATTAAATTAGTTCAGTGCCTGTATTCACAACCAGGAATGAATTTTCCATAGTTTGATCTGTTTTATTCAAGAATGAAACAGTATATTATCTTTCTCGCTAAGCCACCTCTTCTTTTATTCCAGCCATTCATCATTTCCTGCCTGATAATTGAAATTTCCTCTTAAAGATGCTAAAATCACGCTATAGAAGATAGGCTTACCTTTTGACAAGCATAACTGGGGAGAGATGCTTTAGATGAAGCAAATTTTTTTTTTTTCTTTATTGCAGGAGTTATTTGGAGCTATACACTGTGGTTCTATCAATACAGTTGATGGTAAAGTGCACAGAAAATGAAATCAATGAAAATCTTCTTGATGGATCTGAGTTTCAAAGGGACAGCATAAAACAAATCTCAGCTTAACTTTCCTACACAGAACCAAACCCTGCAATATGGATCTTTAAATGTCCTCTTATTGGTTAAAATATATGTAACTATTTTCAGGTCCTAATTTTCTTCACATTTCCTGCTTCTTTCCAAATAACACTTTAGTAACACATACAAAAGAAAACAAATGTCTGAAGACACAGTTTTATAAAGAGTTTCACAGTTCCCTGATCACAAAGAAAAGAAGTTCTAAATGTTTTTCAAAGAAATTTGGGATCACTTTTTATTACTTAAAACATTTAGTAAGAATACTAAGTTCATTTTACTCCAACAAGGATCAGAGTAAGGTATTTCTTCATAAAATTAAAAAAAAAAAAAGCATAAAGAATGGAAAAAAAAATAAAGAAAAAGACCAGACCTTTAACTTTGCTTTACTGACAAAAAATATGCAATTCAAACTTGCAACTGGTGTTGCAATGATTTCCTGATATTTGGTTGAATACTTTCAACATATGCTTATTTTGCAAGCAGTATTATAAAAGTTTGCCTGAAAAAGGGATGGTTTTAAGGAAAATGCAATTGTTGGATATTAATATTGGTGCTGTTTGGGTGTTATTTAGTATTAGATTTAGCACCACTCAAAAGCTATTTACAAAGTCAACCCTGATGGAACTGTGATTTCTTACTCTTATGGAACTTTTTGCCAAGACATTCATGACATCTCAGCATTCCTTGGATCCTGTACCTGAAGAAGAAACAGTATTCTTCAAGCTTGTCAATATTACAGTAAATATCTTATTACTGCAAAAGATTCCCTAATCTCTTGCATTAGCCTAAAGACTCACTTTTTCCTCCATCAACTAATATCTCTCATGCAGCTAAATGTTTGCTTTTGTGCTGCCCAAAGTTTCACAAATCTAATTCATCACCCAGCCCACTTTAAAGACCTACGAGATGTGTAAAAATCTTGATTCTTTTTGATTTAATAATAAAAATTGTTTGTACAGGACATTGTTAAACTGTGCTCAGAACCTTGTTTTTTCAAAGAAGTTGTGTCCCCATATCTTCCATATTTCAGAGAAGTCCAGCAAAATTGGCTAAAATGGGTTTTTGATGAAAGGCAAGGGTCTGCTATTTGAGCTGTTGTTGAAATTTGGAAATCATTGCAACAAGGTAGTCTATGGTGCCCAGGGAACACTTTTGATTTTATCACCATATAAAAGGTTATTATCTAAACCATGAAGCCTGGATAAAGCCAGTGTGCAACCATCTCCTGTCTTAAGGAAAGCATCTTAAATCAGCAAATGAATTCAAGTTAAATTTCATTTCTCATCTGCACAAAATTCTGAATAAGGAAAAATGTATAAAGCTGAACAAACAATCAAAAAAATAGCATAGATTTCCAGAAAATTCTCATTTTTAATTTTTTTTTTATTTTGCCACACAACTTTTCATTTGGCGAGATGATCCCTTGTGTCATAAAAATTACAAGGTAATATATGTCTTTTCTTTGAAATTTGGCAAGATTTCTGCATCAAGTTTGAAGTGATTATCCAATTTTTCAAAGAAAATTTGTAGAAAGATCAAAATGTTCCAACTGATAGGCTGAAATATTGTTACCTAAAAAGACCCCAAGTAAACAAGCAAAAAACACTCTAGAATACTTTCACAAAACTATCTTAAATTGTTGATTTAGTGCAATTGAATCAATGAAGAATTGCACATAAATGTGTTTAAATCCCTTAGGAGGCTGCAATGGGATGTAAGTATATGCCAATTTTAGACATTAAATGCACAGAAGCATTAAAGGGAGCATATATGAATATATACATATATGTATGTATGTATATGTATGTGTGTGTATATATATATGTTTGCCTAACCTTAAGTATTTCCAAGTTAATTAAGTTATTTTTCTAAGAAACTTGAGTAGGCATTTGAGACTGATTTGTTTAAGAACATGTTCTTATAACGTACCTTAAGAGCACAGCTTTGAAGGTGGTGAAATCCTCCATTGAAGGCAGTAAAGGACATGAGACTGTGAACACAGAGGATGTCCCCAACTTGCAGATGTCTAAAGTTAAGTACACTCTGGTTTATTTTATTCAGCACTTGAAAGCTCTTTGTATTTACAACATCCCCCACTCAAAACCCAAACTTGAATCACGTACATAAACACTCTTTTCAAACACTAGCCAAAAAGTCACCAGTGAAACATTTAGAACTATTGACTTATATAGTCTCCACCAAGTCCAAGCTCAGGGCCTGTCAAAATTTAGCAACCATATAATTTGAATATTCGCTCTTTAAATTCATTTTCTTAAAAATCATTAATGTCTCGGATAGACAAAGATTTGTTCTTTGTGATTCTTTTTATATGGAGACTTGTTCTTTTTTTTTAAAGAAATTTTTTTTTTTTTTTTAAACTGATAGATTTCTTTATATTTTTGGGCAAAGAGCAGAAGGTTGTTACTTTTCTTCCCCTGCCCTCTCCCCCCCCCCAGCTTCTTTTTTATTCTTAAATTTAGTTTTAGTTTTAGTGGCCAGACTTCGCGAACGAAGATCTGGGGAAGGTCTTTGTACGCCTTCCAGCCTGCGCATTGGATTTATTTTAGGTGGGACACAGTGCGCGCAGAACTGAGCCCACCCTTTAATCCTGAGGTTCGTCTGCCGGGGCCAAGCGAGCTTGGACAGTGGCAGCGAGGTCCTCAGGACGTAGGTGGATCGCCTTACAGGGCTAACGGGCTCCGCCTACCCGGGGAGTTTCCCCGACCGGGAATCGAACCCGGGCCTCGGCAGTTACAGTGCCGTATCCTTAACCACTAGACCACCAGGGGCTCCCTTATTCTTAAATACACAGGTGGCATAAAGCATCAGGAATCACAAGCAAGAAGAAATATCCTCTTGTTCTGTCTCCAGAATGGGAAGAGGAGGGCATATAAGAACTGATCAAGAATCTAATAAATCACAGCAGATTAACAGCTCTCTTTATGTTTTGGCACATAATATATATCCATATTCCTTCTTCCCACCCATAACTGACAAATGAATATCTTATGCTTCTAGGGCAGGATACGAAAATAGCACGTGAACGTAATTATGAAAACCATAGTGTTTTTCAAAATGTCTATTGTCTAACATATGGTCTTTAATCTAAAAATAATCTATGCCTTATTATTTTTGACTACAATCTAAGTAGAAACTTGTAAAGGTTTTTCTTGTACTGTATCAAGCTGCTTTTGAAAACTGTAGTTTATTACTTCGCCCATAAAACCAAGACAGCAAAACATATTTTATTGGACAAACCGCACCACTAACTTAACAGCAGTGGAAACACACCTTATTAATTTTATAAAGATTAACACAGACCAAAAAGGCACTGACCATATTTTAAAATCATTATACAAAACATGTTGTTGACATTGTGGAGTTAAGGTCCTCGCTAACAAACAGCAGTAGACTTCTTCTGACTACTAATAACTTTTCTGATTAATTTGTGGTCTGAACGGTGGGTGGGATTAGATCAGAAGCAATGTGAATGTCACAGCCTTCCAGTGTGATAGTTATAATACAAACATTTACAGAGAATTTACAGCCAGTCCTTTTCCTTTAGTACTGAGGTCCTGAATGCACACACAGGAATCTCTAATGTTCCTTGATGGTCCTTGTGGTTCCCTTCCATCTCAGACTATTCCATGATTCTATGAGTCTGCTGAAGGATCCTGACTCTTTTCAAGGGAAATGTTCACTGATCCAAAAAACAACATCAACAAAGTTGGAGAGTGGAAACAGAAAGTGTCTGCTCCTGAGCTGGCAAAAACTTTATTACAAGATAAGTTATATGAAAAAGCTGAAACTGCCATAGTTTCTATTTAAACTGGTTCCATCTCAGCTTGAGAAGGTTCTGAAGGAGGTATGATCTCCTGAGGTTTCTGGTTGCACCTTTGAGGAAAAGAGAGTTTGCTCAGTTGGAAAACAGAAGGGTCAAGAGGAGTCTGCATGACTGTGAAGGTCATTGATCTGACATGCTTGTAGTTGTATAATTCTCTCCACTGCAGATATTTTAAACTTTTTTCCTTTTATTTTAGTTGGTTTTTTTCTTCTGAATTGTCATTTATTGCACTGCTTCACAACTTTTCTGGTGAAGACATAAGTAAGGTTTGAACCTAACTGCATTCTACAACTGCTTCATGGGAAAAAATAAAGAAGAAAAAGTTGATTTTTTTTTTTTATTTATTCCAGAAGATGATAAAGAAAAGGGTAATAACTTGTGGTTTGGGAGGTTCAGAGTGTGTATTAGGAAAACATTTCTAATCAGACCAGGGGTGCTGGCACATGTCACCTAGGGATACTCTGGAGTCTCTACCCTTGTAAACTTTCCAGCTGTGGCTATTCATACCCCCATCTGCTCTGACCTGATGATGTGAGCAGAGTCGGCCTTGAATCCTGGACTGGCTGACCTTCAGATGTTCTCTTCAATGGGTGACTCTATGAACCTGTTACAATGTTTATGCTGTGAGATCATCTGATACAGAAACTCTGGGGAAGGAGATAAAGGACCTAAATTTGGAATATATTAATACATATAATATAAAGCCATTTAGGACTCAGAACATATCATTCAGCCATGGTGAATACTCTTATGCTCTGAGTCACAGAAAAGCCCATAAAATTTAGGAGATTCATATTTAGTTACTTAAAAAAAAAAAA
>VYXB01006311.1:405257-425550 GCA_013397135.1 Pachyramphus minor
AAAAAAAATTGTTGCAAGCATTTTCTCTTGCACCATACTGTCTATTTTTGGGAAACCAGGCAAGAGAAAAAATGGAATTGTAGGTGGGATAGTTCTAAGAAATTTGCATTTATATTTCCAACGCTCTGACCTAAAGTTGTTCCCTAGGAATAGGAAATAAAACACAGATTGACAAACTTTCTACTGTGCCTGCACTGGTACTGTTGCTCATTGCACTCCCTGGGGTGAAAGGCTTTTACTAGAAGTGTGTTAAGTAGCTTGAGAAATTAATTTTCCTATAATAGAGACATCTTTAAAAGCATGATCTTGCTGTGCAGTAAATCAATTCATGCGACAGACTTGTTCTTTTATTGGGAATTTTCTCAAGGGGCTTTAAGAAACAAAAAAAACCTGTTGAGATAAATTAAGAACTGGCTGAAAAACCAGAAGCAAACAAACAAACAAACAAAAAATTTCCTACAACAAAAATCTCAAACAAAGTAAAACAAGCAACCAACCAACCAAAGAAAACCCCAATTCTGAAGCTACTTTGGAAAATCAAAAAGCTTGTTAAACTTCTTGGCAGAGTCATTAATTTATCTTCACTCTCCAATGAGCTGACAATAACAACCTTATCTTTGTCTTTTTTAACTTGTGGGTGATTCCTGATTTCAGAAAGACAGTAAAAAAAGGATAGAATACATCAGAACAAAAGGTACTTTAGGTGTTGTCAGGATGTTTCCAATCCGCTAGGGTTTAGGAAACCTGGAGATCTCTTCATCAAGTTTCAGCTATGTGTGACTAGCCAGTGAAAATTTTTCATGAATTGTGGTTGTGAGAGCTTGATATTTAGAAGCCCAAGTTTCTTTTCTCCACTTCTGCTACATTTTTTTCCCATATAATGTCATGCAGGTTATTTAATTTATCTTTGTTTGTGCTTCTTCATTCTTCATTCCCTCCTAAGCTCTCATCTCAGATGTCTGGCCTCATCTCAGATCAGAAGGAAGTTGTGCCTTTCATTAATACTGACTGTGGGTTTTGTGCATATGTTTGTGGGTGTCTTATGGAAAGGAAATTTTTTCTGCAGAGAACATCTTTATTTCAGACAGAAAGACTCTAGGAAAGAGAAAACTCTCTGAATAGCCCTGTGGATAAAGTGAAATGAGAAAAGCAAACAATACAACCATGGTTGGTAGTATAGAAATGCAATGCCTAGAATATATTGGAAGTCTTCGAGCTTGACATAAAAATATTTCTGCAAAAACAAACAACCTAAATATTTTCATATCCATTGAATGTGGGATGTAAACTATTGGCAGAGTAGGAGATTAAGTTCAATTTTTAGAAACGAAATCACTGAAATAAATTAATAAAATGGTCAAGGAATCTTCTTGCTTCTAAAAGGAGATGGTTGAGTTTTAGTTTTTCTCACTTTTTTTTTCTGGTTAGAAGGTAATCCCCATATTGTTTTTCCTTTTAGGATTCCACTATTATCAAAATTGGGCATTTGGCTTTGTTTTGGCAAGACAGTAAAACACAGTGTATTTTGGGTAAAAATTGAACCAAGGCAGATCCCATTCAGAACAGGAGACTGGTTTTCTGAATGCATTTTGAAGGATGCATTTTTTTATGCATTTTTTTATAACTAAACATTTGCACTTCAAAACCAAGCTTTGGAGTTGCACCATAACTACTTAACAAAACCGACTCACTAGATTGGAGTTTTTCTTGGCACAGAGCTGCATGCAATTAAGAGTTCCACTAGCTGGGTTGTTCCTGCCTGCAAAAATGAATAGTTTCTGTATGAGTTTAAAAAAAAAAAAAAAAAAGTGTAAAATAGAAAAAAAAGAACTTACTCAGCAGTTGAAATATACAATAAAAATGTCACTGCTATCTTTGCTTTAATTATGGAGCTCACATTGTGATTATATTCTATACCAGTTTGTCAGAAAATGAGACTGTAACCATTATTGTTAAGCACTGTAACATCTCTTCTCTTCACTGAGTTTGTGTGCCCTCATTTTTATTCAGTCATATTCAAACCACATCCTTTTCTCACAGGTTTGCAATAACTAGGACATTTTTCTAGCTCATTCTGCCTGTTATAAATGAATAGCCCGGAAAATTTCCTTCTCGCTCCCATGTTTAAAGGCACAGATGAAGGACAAAAAAATTCTCTTCTGCCATTGTGCAGGAGGCCTTCCACTATCACAGGGGATCTCAGTGGCATATTCTGTGCTTGAGCACAAACCTGATCTAGGAGAGAATAGTGAGATTGTGGCACATCACCGCAAAGACCTGGGAAGCGAGGAGAGACATGAAAAGAGGCTTGGAGAAAGCAATGCTGCCCCTGGGTGTTCTAGTGATAAGGGAGCCAGAAACATGTAGTCATTATGGTTTCAAAGAGCTCCTCTTCTGGTCCAAGAAGCTCAGATCTCTGGTCCAAGAACCCCAACAAAACTGGGCAATCAAGAGGGATCTACAAACTTAATTGCACAAGTATGACCATCCTGGGAAGAACCAAGATTCTGAAACACCTCACCTGTGGAACTCAGTGAACTAAAAGGGTACATTTTTAATACAAGGTTTTACTAATTCTTTTTTTTTCTTTTTTTTATTCAGAACCTATGTAGAATTTTGCCATTTGTTACTGTTGATGTCAAACAAACATTTGCTATAGCCAGTGGGATATGTACCTGACGATATATATATACACACACAGAAAGAAGAAAACCCCAACACCAGTGAATGCTTTCTAGAAGGTCAACCCATTCCACATCCAACTCTTGCCTGGATCACAGGCAGCTGCTTCTGAAAATGTCACAAGACTTCAATCCACCTGATATTGTCAGCAGAGAGCAGGTAACACAGGTCATGTCTTGCTTTTGCCGTGCTTGGTGTTACTACTGAGAAATGCTTTCTGAACAACAGTAGTTAGAAAATATTTCTAGTGATTTCTTCTGGTTTTCTGCCAGACAATGGAATTAAGACAAGGCCTAAATACTTCTCAAAATCATACCTCTTTTGTTGATATTGTTTTTCTAAAAACAACGTGGAATTAACCCCTAAGTTTTAATAGAGATAAAACATCATGTTTTGACAATTTCAAAAATGTGTTTTCTTTTTCATTTCCCAAGTGCTTTGTTTTGAATGTTTATGTATGACACATTAAGATACAATATATCAAAACAAATAGAAACATTTCAGCCCAACAAAAGCAAAACTGTTGTCCTCCCCTGAACCTTTTGTTGGTAGAAATATGAAAGTATATTGCTTTGTTTCAATTCGGACAAAATCAGACTTCGAAATGACAAAATTATCTGTAAATATATATACTTATAACCTGTCCATTTATGTTTTTTATCACAAACTGACAAATGCTTCTGACTGTATATGTTTGTTTTATTTCTATTAAATTGTTAAAAAATGGGTATTTTTTAAGTTAAAATAAATATGTTGTAATAGATTAATAGTGGCTAATTAAACAGACAAACGAACAAACAAACAAAACCCCAAAGCCTGTTGTTTTTCCAAGTACTTCAAAGAACTCTAAAAAGGCATTTAAAGGTTTTCAGTACTTATAGTAATCCAAATTACAAATTGACTGCTTCTTTCATAAAGGGAGTTACAAAAAATTTAGAAATATTTGGTCGTAAAAATTTTGGACAGGTATTTCCTCTTCCAGAATGAGAATAAAGGCATCAATGCGAGTATCATATTTCTAGATATCTTACCTGAAGCCCTGTGAATAATAATCATGCTTTCTTGATTATGCAATATCTGTCTATTTATCTTGACATTGAAAGAAACCAATTTTAAAATATACAGTCCTCAGCTGATGGGCTTTTCCTTGCAGACGAAGGATATGCAAGTTTGAATCCAATATGAGTCAGAAAAAGCATTAATTCCACAAAAACACATGTGATTTAAATATTATCAGGTTATAGAATGCAAGATGTAACTTTGTTTTGCTGATATTTGTAGCTGGTGGCTATGATGTCTTGTGATTCTGCCTTTAAAAGTACGAAAATATTTGAAATTTTCATGTCTCCTCACTATGTTCAAAACTTTCTAGCCACAACTTCAATTTAGAATCATTACTGCACTTTATGAGAATAGGTTTAGATACTAGGAAGAAACTCTTGCCTCTGGAGGTAGTGAGGCACTAGAACAGGTTGCCCAGAGGTGCTGTGGATGCCCCATCCCTGGAAGTGTTCAAGGTCTGAGCAATCTGGTCTAGTGGGAAGCATCACTGCCCCTGACAGGGGAGTAGAACTGGAGGGTACTTAAGGTCCCTTCCAATACAAACCACTCTATGAGTCAATGATTCTATGATTTTCTTTGTATTGCAATCAATGTAGTATAAAAACATTTTTATTACTATTACTTTGTTTTCTTTCTAGCTTTGTTAACCTAATGCTGACAACATGAAGTTACATGAAGGAGGTGTGTGTGCTTTCTAGCTGTCACTCCAGGAAACTGAGTTGCATCCTCTTGGGTCCATCTCACCTAACTGCAGCTGGGAGACATTTACAGCATCCTCTCACTTCAAACACATCCTCCTGGCCTCTCTTTTACTCCACAGACAGTCTTAGGAGCTGTCAGGATGCAATTTATACAGTCTGTTTTACATATCTCTTTTAGGGTGGAAAGAATCATCCTCTTGATGATAAAAGGACTCTTGGGTAACTAGATCAGAGGTATCTCCATGATGGATATCTGTACTCATCCAAATCAATGTTTTCCATAGAGCCTGACTACTGGAGTTCAGGTGTAGACACATATTATCCAGAGTAAGAGCCCAGTTCCTCCTTTTCTGACCACTAGACATTCATTAATGTCCCTTTTCCCAACAAAACTTCTCATCTGTGCTCCCCAGCCTGTTCAATACAAAATGAAATAGTTAGCTTAAACAATACGAATAGCAGGGCTGTGCTACTCTGTTTCTTTTTGACTGAAGTCTGTCACAGAGCAGTCATGAAAATAGCTCAGTTATCAAAACTGTCACCTAGATGGTAAAGGGAACTTTCAACTAAATGAAAAATTTCAAAGTAGCATTTTATCTTTTGATTACACTTTCATCAAAAAATATTTCTTTTAACGACTTTTTCATCAAAACACAACTTTCTCTAGAGAAAACTGTACTGTACATTGTATTTTCTGTCTTCACTCTCCTTTTCTGCTAATTGTGCTAATAGATCTCGAAATACTTCCATGGTCTGCCTTCTAGGACTCTCAGAATAATTCTTCCAGAAAAACACTTAGAAAATACCTTTCTTTGGTTTCTTCAAATTATTGCTATTTCCCATAGTTTGTATCATCTATAAAGTTTCTTCTTTCTCTTTATATTAGCTTCTCTTAAATACAGGGCAAAAAAACCAAAGCAACAACTCCCATTCAAAGTTAGGTTGGATTTTTTTGTTTGCTCATTTATTGGTTTTGGGGTTGGTTTGTTTGTTTTTAATTATTGGTACTTTTTGTTTTGGTTTTGGTTTTATGTTTTGTTTTGTTTTTTATTTTGTGGGGTTTTGTGATTTTTTTTTTCCTGAAGATCGCAAACGTATGTTTTTCTATTTGAAAGGTATGCTGTTGAGTTGAAGAGTTTTAATTTAAATAATGAATTTATTCAATTTTTCCTGAGTATTCTATATATATGAGAATTACCTCAGTTTATCCTCTGAGACTTTTGGGAGCTTCTATAAGTTGAAACAATGGAGAGGCAAATACTGGGATTTGTCTAGACTTCCTTTAAGATGCCCTAAATCCAACGACTGCTGTACAGTTATTTGCCATCTCTATCATCTTTAAGGTCATATCGTAGACCAAAAATGCAGAAAGTGAAGATATAATACTCAAAATTGATGCATGTAAACTTTGATAGTCCTCAGTCCATTCAGAACTAGCAGATGAAAGGAATGAAGGAAACAGGAGGCAGCTCAGTCTTGTCTCCTGGAGCTCCCACGGAATTTCTCTAAGGCAGATTAAGGAAACAAAGATCTGGATTCTGGCATCTAACATCTATTCCTTCTCACAACATCTCAGACATCCAGCAGCACTTTATAAACCTGTATTAGAGTAGCTGGATTGTCCCTTGATTCACCTCACTCTAAGATATACTTATAAAATGGATCAGCTCCCATTTCCTGTGCAGTTACATCTTTTTTTATCCATTGTCTGTTGGGCAAACTTTAACCCACTACCAGAAAACTAGGAACACACTTTTTACATTTCCAGAGCTAGGCAATATCACTTGTAGCTCTGGCTTCTCTCTTCTACTTTGGGAAAGTCTTTTCTAGCCAGACTATTTACCTTTGCAAGGTACAGACTCAGAATTCATATGGACCTGTGAAAGGGGGCCAGAAGAGAGATGTGCCTTCCAGGTGTGCTGTAAAGGCCAAAGGGAGACAGAGTTTTGCTACTTGGCCAAGCCAAGAAGGGAAGAGGAACATCAGGGTAGAAGAAGTCAAGCACAGCAGAGAGGAGACTGTTGATGTTCTCCTGGCCTCTGACATCTCTGGAGCTGGCTGAGGAATTGCTGTGGGTTTTGGTTAAGACAGGCCTCAGGGGAAAAGAAAGGCAGAGCAGAATGATGTCACCTGTGACTCTATAAGTGCAAGTTGATTTGAACAGAATGGGTTTCTATCTCTTGTTACATGGGGCTCAGAAACTAGTATTCTGACTCAGAATCAAGAAATTTTCCTCAGACTGCTTGATCTGAAGAATTTACTCACTGTACTATAGATGCAGCTTTTTGTTTGTGAGCTCAACATTGAAATCAAACTAAATATAACTAAATATGAATACCTGCCATAGACTTTTGTTTGACACCAGAAACCTCTGATTGGCTTTTCCTCATGAAATTTCAGGTGCATTCAAACAGAAAGTAAAGAATCTCAAGAGATTTTATCACTCCCCCTGAAATCACAGAGGTTGGTATAATGTAAAAGTCGTAGCTCTTCCCCCAAAATGTCACAAGAAATTTGTATGTAAGGGTCGAGTTACAATCCAGCTCTCTTTTTGACCCTGAAGTTAGTGCTGACATGTATGGCAGTGTTTATTAATAAAACAGTAGTCCAATGGTAAACAAGTTTAATACCAGGCATGAATGTTTGATATTCTGTCTAAAATGAAAAAATATGTATTCTATAATGAATACTTAATTAGGACTCTGATCTGAATACAAGGAGCAGAGACCCTACTGCTGTGCAGACAAACCAAAGTGAAATGAATTACTGTCATGCAGGGGGTGATATTAATGGTGTCCAGCTTTATAAATGAATCCAATTTTAAGCCACTTTAGTTGCTATCACACTGAGAGAGAGTGCAACACGCCTAACATATCATTTCTGTACTGGCAAATGCTAAGAGTTAAGCTTTAAACAATTTTAACTTGCAGATGTCTTTTTGCATTAAATATTTCTAATTAGCTTTTGCTACAGCCAGACAACATTAAAAATAAATAAAATTAAAATCTTTGCTTCTTATTTTTACTTTTTTAAGCTCTATATCAATAGATGGGCATTGATTTGAACTCTGATTTTCCTAACAGCTGAAATTCTGACCGATGCTTGGCATGAACACTGGCTATTTGGCTACTTTTAATTTATCACAGTGCAGTTTTTCTTAATTGATAGTGTGTGCTGTGCAGGTTGGATCAGCTGACAGTTAGTTACCCTCAGTAAGAATCTGCCCTTACTACTTCCCTTGTAGAAATTTTAATATTCCCATTTGAGGGAGTAGTCATGCAAAGTGTCATCCCTGTGAAAAGTTAAGTCGTGTAAGCATTTCTTCCGTGATCATCAGAGGATTACATGAATGCTCAAGCATTTGCTGGATTCAAATATATCATCAGGGTTTGGGGTTTAAATGTGTATCCTAATGTCTGAGTCATTTAAATCTTCCAGATTGTAGACATTATTTTCGCTTGTAAAACAGGTTTTCTCACTTACATAACTGGCATTTCTCTCCACCCTTGCCAGCAAACACCCAGATAAATATATTACAAAAAGGCAATGTCAGTTTGCAGCCAGCTCAAAAGCAAAATTCTTCGGGAATGGTGAGCAGCTCAGATGGCTGGTAGTGGTGCAGCTGAAACCATTCCAGCTACAGCACACATCACACAGGAGAGCCAAGCAAGGGCATGTATTTTAAAGACTTGAGATGAGCTATTTGAGAGCATACAGTGTAAATGTTCCCCTGTTTCCCATGAGGTCAGCGTGAATTTCGCTGCTGACCCCCCCCCAAAAAAGTGGTTTTAATGCAAAACTAATAGTTTCTAAATAGTTTCTAAAATCTAAATTCTCAAGTCTGTCTCAGTTTCTGGCTGCCTTTTTATTGGAAATGCTGATGGTTAAGTACTCACGCATAGCAAGGAGGAGTGGAAGCTTTTTCAACCTGGTTGAAGGACAAGCCCTGAGCTCATAGACCTACCACCAAAAAAAATTACATTGCTTATTTTTCTTTTGCCAGAAATATTCTATTTTAAAAGATAAATGACAGGGTAAACAGAAAGAGAATGGGACATTTCAGTGTTTTCTTTTTCAATACAAATGATTTTGTTACATAGATGAAAAATTTTTAAAGGATTTTAGAACTATGACTGAAATAATTCTGATTTTTAAAATTCTCCAGCTTTTTGTCTCTCCACAAAAGTTTTGACAAATAAAAAGAAATGGGGTGTTTTTTTGCCATCAGCTCTGCCTGTGAAAAAATATCACACAGACTGAAAAGAACTTAATTTGTCTCAGTGAAACAAATGAAAAAGAAAGTAATTTCTATGAGCACTTGGTGTTTCTCTCATCTGATTAGTAATAGGAAAGGGAGTTTAATACTTCTAGGTCAGGGATTTGAATTGAGGTTAGTTAAGTAGTGTATGTTAGACAGAAGTTAATTATTATTTTTTGTTATTAATTATGGGTTTTGGTTGATTTATCTGAAATGATTAAGAGCTACATTCAGAGTCTAAATTCCACCTTTGGTCCTGTGCATAACTTTTTCCAGCTGCTTCTTTCAGATGTTCCCTGTCACTGAGGCTTGAGTGAAATTTTGGATACCATAATATAATTCTTTCAAAGGCAACTATAGGAGTTCAGTGCCTAAATTCCACTGGAGCTTAAAGAGAAGAATGATTAAAGCCTAAGATTTCATGAGTCTCATATTTCTGCCTTGAAAAAATTCTGTATAAATTCTCATAAATCACTCAGATTACTCTTCTACATCAGAATAACTGCATGTCCTAATGATGAAAAAATATGAGTTTAAATACATTAACAATGTTGAAATATTTAACTATCATTGTATGAATAAACTTAAAACAGGAATAACTTTTTTTTTTTTTATCTGACTATTGTTAGACTACTCTTAGAAAACAAATAGAAGTAAGATTCATTTCATACAATTGTAGCCACCAAGAATTTGGACACCTAAACTGAGCAGTTTGCCTTGGCTCAGTCAGTGCCGAGTGGAGAGAGACAGACGTCTCCAGGGAGTGATTCATCCTGTCTGCCTTATGTTCTATTCTTAGGATAAGTGTCTACATCTCCATATCAACTACAGAAAATGTGTATCAGAAATAAGAAAATTTCAGAATGTTGAAATTAGTTAAACTCACTATGCCCATTCCCATAATCTCTTGCCCCAAGAATTTCTGAGAACTAGAAGGAAAAGAAATAGTTCCACTCTATAATCTTTATCACTCTTCAAAAAGTGAACTCTGATTCAGTACTAGATAAACAGAGAAAATTAGCACTTTCACTTGTTTATTTTGTACCAGTGTGACTGATAAAGAAGAAGTGTCTTCCAAAAGAAGAAAATGCATTTTTCTCGAAGCAATAATAAAAAATACAGGACTATCACAGGGTATCTGAGAAAATCACACAGAGCATAGCTGTGGAACAATGACTATTTAATCCACATTTAATTTGTGTCACCATTGTATATTGATTATCCATTATCCTCATGCAAATGGCACGACTTATCCATTGAAACAGCTGTGCATTGTTTTTAATTTTAAGTGAATTCTTTTAGTGCTCCATGAAAGGTGTCAGATTAGCAGCCCCAGGGACTGAAGGTCTCTGTTTATCCACAGAGCGTATTCGAGTGATAATGATGGATCCACTCAAGCAGCTGCCTCAGACATTACTTATCTTGAGGGTTTGTTCCACTGCTCATAGGGCCAAAACATCCCCTGTGCAAATGAATAACAAGCAGACTCGGGGCCCATAGATGGAGAATGAGTGTGTTTAAATCCCAGTCTTCTCTAATAGTAAGTTCCTGTGAACTTAGGGAAACTGGGGAAACAGAAGTGTAATGTAGCTGTCTTGGAAAGTGCATAAGGCACACCTGTACTTTAAATATTCCTTGCAGTTCTCACAGATTCAGAAAAGGTGATATATCAGGCTCAGGAAAAGAAATGTAGGGAAATGTGACAAATAATAATCCCTGTCTGTGGCTAGATATTGTACAGAAAAGGACTCAACAGTCAAACACTGAAGCTTGAGAAAATGTTGATTGTGTCAGGTGCCTCACAGAGGCCTGTAAACTCAGGTACAGGATGAAAAAAAGCAAAAGAATCACTCTATCATTACACCTCAGCGCCTAGAAATCAGGGTATATCCAAGAGATTCTTGAACAAAACAATCTGAAACAAATGGAGGCAATTTTCATGCAACACACAATTAAGCAGAGTTTCTCATCACCACAGGATGTTTCTGAGACTTCAAGAGGATTAAAAAAGGCAGTAGAAAAGTCCAGAGGGAACTGGGCCAATGAAAGTAATTAAATACTGTGGAATGGATGGTAGTTTCCTCTAAGAAGTGCTAGCATCAAGAACTACCAGGACCTGGGGGGATGTACCTGCAAGAAATCATTCTATAGTTGTTTCATCTATCTTATTATTTCACTAAATGTCTTCTACTGCTCTCTTTTGGAGAGAGGATATTCCTTTGCAGGATTCTGTTGTAAGGAACCTTTGATCTCAGAAATCACTGCCTCATTTGTGGTGAAATCACTTTTTTATCCTGGTATGAAATTATAGATTTTATTTCCATATCCTGACTCTTCTTCTAGATTTTCCTTTTTCATATAAATGAATTTAATCATTGGAATAAAATGACTTCATGGTCATTACAATCCATTAAAAAGACACTGAAAAGGGTATGGAAAGAGACAAAACTCTATTTTGTGCATCAGCACTATTTTGGGAATGATAAAGTAAGAAATTATTCTGGGAGGTTGCTTGCTTCTCTGCTCAATAGTCGGTGTCAGTGTATGTTCACCTCCCATGCTGTTTTTGCTAGGATGCACAGACTTTTGGTGGGGTTGGTGAGATAAGTCACTTTTGCATTTCCACAATTACCTTTGGGAAAACATTTCGGATTGCAGCACAAGTTATATTAGTCAATGCATTGAGAATGCATGTTTGAAAGAAAGCGTGGAGCAGGAATTTGACTCCAAAGTAGCTGGTGAGAAGACGACTCTGGTGATATTGTGAGAAAGCAGGTGCAGACATATTGTGTTTCATATGACAGTTTTCCTGTTCACTATTTAAAAGAAATCTGTGTGTATATGTAACTATGTATTTGGTTTGGGGGAGAAACAGAAATAATAAACAGATGTAATAAGGGAAGCATATGAGGGACTTTTAGCATCATCAGCCCACTTATGTTTAATCTCAAATCCTTTCCAAACTAAGAGCTTGCCTAAGGAGATAAGACAATAGGTTCTCTTTTTCAGGCAATGAGAACAAGAAGAGAGGGAACAGACTGTCTCCATAACTCTGCATATAATCGGAAGCATTCCTGACGTGTTTCCAGGACATCAGAAGCAGCAGAATTCCAGGCGGGCTGCCTGAAGAGACCCTTGCTATTTTCTCCTGTTCTGTACCCTGTATACATCAATACCTTTTTGATTACAAATTATGTTTTCCATCCTCACAAAATCCCCATCTTAATTATTGACTTTCTGTCCTTATTAAGTGGCTTTCTTGAGTGGTTAAAAAAAAAAAAAACAAAACAAGGAAGGATTAAAGGACATTATTATGGGATAATCATGCATTCTGGTGTGTTTGGGTCACTGACAGTCTAGCTACTGTTCATGTGTAAAGATAGGAACAGTATACAAGGAATACTATATTATATTATAGAATATATACATGTAATACATCATCCCACTATAGAGCAATATTTCCTATTCATGTCAGGAATTAACTTCTATGTTGCAAAACAGAACAGGGACCTTTAACTGCAAGCAAAGCAGGTAGGTGAGAAAAGCAGCAGATTGATAAAGGCAACAAGCTTATGGCCTTGAACAAGACAAACAGAGACAGAGATAAAGAGTATTCTTTTACTGACTTATGTCAGGGAGTTAGCTCTGGTCCCTGGCCAGCTGAAGTGGAGTAACTCCTGTTGTCACTGTCTCCGGACACTGGACTATAAAGCAAATTGGCCGCACTTTTTGTTTGTGCAGGTTTTGGTTTTGTTGGTTTCTAGGATTTTGTTTTGTGGTTTGGTTGGTTGTTTGTTTTCTTCCTAGACAGCAGACCCAGGTGCCTCACTGTTCACTGAGCCCTCGAAAAAAAGTAATGCATACGTGGGGCAGGAGCCCTGGAGAAAAGTATGGATCAAAGTGTAGTTGTCTGTTTGAGATCCATTTAAACTCTCTGGGCAGCAGTAGAGCTTCTTCAATGCACCTCCTGATGAAGTTACACAGGATATCTTATCTGAATGAGCTACCTGACCCTAGCATATTGCTTTCTGCAAATACATATATCCTATTGCTGGAGGATGGATAATGCAGACAACATTATCACTGTATGTTGAAGTTGCCAGAACTGCCCTTCATTTACCCTCCTTTTCGTCAGAAGCACTGTACTGTCATGTATTAGCAAGGAACAGGGGCTAAAGTGGAGGTAGAGTGGGACTGGAAATTAAAATAGCACCTCTAAGGAAAGATGTGACTCTGTGTGGGAAGTTCACTCATCCCTGGAGACTTACCTGCCTGAGAGAGACTGTCCTTAGGGAAGGAAAAAAAAACAAACATGGGGGATGTGGGCTCCCTCAATCCCATCCTCTCACCTGAGCTCTCTGTTCAGCAGGTCGGAAATGAAGCACATAATTCTCCTCCCTCTGCCCTCCTGCAGTGCAGCTCTTCCTCATGCTGCCTCCAGAAACCCTTTCCTCTTTCACCCAGAACCTTCAGGATTCTTTGTCCCAGTTCATTATGGTTCACACTATTGGAACTGTTTACACACTTTTTTTTTCTGCTAGCGTAGACCAGACAGAGGCATTTGACCCACTCTGCTTTGGTCAACAAATGGTAAGAATTAAGTATCTACTAAGGTTACATCTGAAGGACACATTGCTCTGTCTATTATTTGTGCTCTTTCAAATAAATTACAGTTATTGTTAGGAAAGGGAGTAAACGCAAGGGAACGAAGTCTTAGCAATTGTTGCTTTATGTACTTATGATCTCTGGGCAGAGAAAAAGTAGAAGTTTGTCAGGACACTTCTTGACAAGACCCCTTACCTAGGGACTAAAATCTTATCTTTCCCAGCAGATTTAAAAATCATCCCTCTCAACCCACATTTTAATCTGCAATTATTAAAAAAAAATAAAAAGGGATAAAGAGAAAAATCACAAGAGAAAACCCAAACTGAAAAACTCAGATGCTTTCTGAAAATTAATGAACCATTGCAAATGACCTTGTTTGCCTTTAAAGTATACCGAGGTGTTCTTGAGATTCTTGGTTATAACCCTTTTTTGTTGAATGGATAGTCAGATAAGACTGAAGCGCGCTATGAACCTGGGAAGGTCACCTTACACGTACTTGCCATTGCTGTTATAGATTCATAGATTTTAAGTCCAAATGGGACCTTGTGTAACTCCTCCTGCATAACACAGGTCAGATAACTTTGCTTGATAATTCTACATCAAATCAAATTTAAAGTATACCAAAGAATGCAGATATTACTTTATTTTGCACTCTGTAATCTCCCTCAACACTACACACATATGTGTGTGTCTCTCTCCCTTTCCCAAGACTTCCTTAGATCATGCAGGTTTCAGAATAACTGCCTATTATAACTATGAGCAAAAAAAGCGGTAAAGAGAAAAAATATAATAGTTAAACTGCAGCTGGTCTGAGAGTAAAACAGAGGAATGGAGGCTGTAGGTCACAGAATAGATGTGACAGAGAACAGAAAGTAATGAGCAAGCACCTGTATTTCCAAGACCTTCATTCAAATTAATGCTTACTGTACCAGTAGGTCATAGATGAAAATGAGTTGGGTGGTTCCCCCTCGTCCTGTACCACAGTGAGCATTTGTCAATATCACCAGGTATTCCCAAATATCAGGACGCATTTAGTCCATCAAGTCCTTTAGGTGCACTTGACTACCAGGAAAGTTTTTGGATCCAGAAATTATATAAGCAAGAATTTCATGCTGTGGGATAGAACAATTTTTGGTGAGGCCGTCCCAGCTTTTCTATGTTGGATTTACAGAGTTGCCCCAGACTCTGTATTTTGTTGCTGTTATTCCAAGCATTGATGAATTTTTGACAGAAAACTTTCTCACTTTTTCATGTTTTTCACAATCATCTGGTGAGAGCTGACACCATATATATACATATATTTGTTAATTTATTTCTTTAGTTCACTAAATAAGACAGATAAAACCCGGAGTTGTTCTCATTTAATTTTTTTAAGAATTGCACTACAGACATATGCAGTGCAATACAGTGATTTCAGGGGTGGGAGAGGGATTCTATTTTCCTCATCTCAAACTTTTTCTTTTACTCCTCTAAGATCTCCAAGATGAACTTTTTGTGTGGTTAATGAGCTTGTCAAAACAGAATAACTAAGTACAGAGCCTTACTACTGCCTGACTGCTGCACTGGTATGCCCTGAGGTTAAACATTTTTCTCTATTGGCCCCAGGGCATTTTTTGGCCCCTAATTTTAACTAGAAATGGTATGAAATTCTCTTCTCCCTAACAAATAACTAACTCAAAATCACATAAGAAATTAACTAACCATAGTCACTGAAGTGCCTTTCTGATCAAGTCTCTTTTGAATATTCTAACCCAGGTTATTTACTGAAGCATGTTAAGGAAAAGACTTATTCAGTCCCTTGGAAATTGGTTCATTTTTATGCAAAGAAGACCTCATCTTCTTTAAATAAGAAAAATTAATTACTAATGAGCATTAAAAAAACCCGAGAAAAATCATTCAGCTTTAGTAACACATCACTGCATCAACTTTGTCTGAGAATTATAAGTAATTTTCATCAAAGCTTATCCTAACTTTTGATGCTCTTTCTTGATGGTGGGATAGAGCTGTGGTGTTGCTGCATAATAATAACAATAACAATAATAATGATAATAGTAATAATTTGTGTTGTACCACCTTTTGTTAATGCCTTTAAAAACATTATTTAAGACTTACATTATTAGAGAAGTTAAATAATCATTGTTGTTTATATATTTTTCTTTAGAACCGAAACTGGTTTATTGCTTTGTGAAAATACAAGTTTTCCAATCCCTTTTTCAGTTTCACTACCAGAGGTTCTGCTATTTCTATTAGGAAACTGCTATGCAGAGATTATTTACACTGATTATTGTATGTAGCTAATTTAAAGGTCAGTCTATACCCAATAATTTTAAGTATCTTTGGGGGAACAATTGAAGATGATTTAGTCATCATAGCTCTTTGTTGCATTTCTCCAGGTAAGTCTGGTGAATACTGTTCTTTCTGCTCACACCAGTAAATTAGAAGATTTACCTGGACACTGAAAGAGCATCATCTATAATTCTCAAGAGTTGGACTCATCCTTGTAGGACATTGCCTGAGGTAACTGTCATTCTCTCATGAATCTCTTCCTAGATATATTTTAATACAACAACTCCAATGACAGAGATCAGTGTTGGAGACCATTTAATTTACTGGTGTGGATGGTCCTGTGGAGTCCTAGCTTATATTGTATGGATATAATGCTAACTTCACTAAAAATTGGGAACATAATGCATAGAAAATATAGTCTTAAACAGAGAGACTTTAAATAAAATTTGGAGTAGATTGTGATCTAAAACCTGTCTGGTAGTGAGGAACTTGAACTGCATCAGCTGAAGCTGACTTCTATACATTTTCTTCGTTACCATCTCTGACAGCAGTAGCAGAGGAAGTGTTTTAGCATTGTGCTGGTTCTTGAAGATGAGATCCTAAAAGATGCAGCTGGAGATGAGATCAAAGATTGATGGAGTTGTGGTGGCAGTGGTTAGGGTGAGACTGTGAACAGCTGGGACCACTCTGCAAGGCATAGGAATATGTACATTTTATGGAGCAGTCTTTAGCTCCCTGGAGAATCTGTTCATAAAGATTTTGGAAGTGAACGGAGTCATTGCTTTGTACTTCATGACTTCCCTTTGGATAGGTTTAGACCTTGTGAGAAATTACTGTGTTCTTGCTGCCTGACTTTGTCTATAAGTCTGTGAAAGGACCAGTCTAATAAAGTTAATATGGGTCACCTGAGTAGTCTCTCATTTGATTAATATGTAACTTAAAAGAGGGTGACTTTCATCAATATTATCCGGCCTAGTGGACCAGATAATAATGATGGAAGTAACCCACATTTTCAAATCTGAATGAAAATAAAATTAGTAAGTTACACAAGAACTCCATTCTGAATGAGAGTTAACTGATTATTCTTAGATTTTGGCAGCTTCCACGTGGACAGACTTTGAGTTGACTGTAGACAACTTCCTGGCTTTTAAAGCTGTGCTCAGATAATACTGACTGAGACAGCTTTACTCAATATTTCAAAAAATGACTTGTTTCTGCTTTACATTCCCCTTCTATCATCCCATTCCTTCCATTCTCCTTGTGCCATCTGTAGTGCTTCCCTAACTATCTATTCAATAACCAAGTTCAGAATACTAATTCTACCGAAAATTACCCAACTATCAATAGCAACTCAAACACACTAAATTGAACTGGCCAACCAACAGGTAAGAAACACTACATCTGATATTACCCAGAGAAACACTGTGTGGAAGGAGAGGGAAATGTATCACGAGCCCCTTTGGAGGTCTCAGATCTTTCATTCAATAACACCTCAATGGCCGGAATAACCCATATTTACAACTGGCCCAGAATTTCCAGCTTGAGTGTGTTAGGAGACAAAATCATTTTCCAGTTGTTCTTGCCTGTGCTTAGGACTTCTGTGTGAAGACCCATCTTCAGTGTTCTGACCTCCACGTACTTGCTGGGGTTCTATCTCCTCCTGCTGTGGCTGTCGCATATGCTAACCTTTTATTATGAGCTTTTCTGATCCCTAAATCCCATTTAATCATATTCATGTCCACTTCCTTGGATCAGTGCATCTTCATTCTTGACTCCATATCTAACAGGACGTTCATGAGGAAAAATGAAGTCACAGGAGAATAGTTCATATTTCTTGTCTTCTGAGAAAGAGACTCCAGAAGTGTCCACAAGAGCAGTTTAAAATAAAAAGTTATTATCAGACTAGTCAGTGTTGAATTCAGATTTCTCCATAATTTTCAGAGGTCTATTTTGACCAAAATCATGTGTTTCTGATAAGAACTTGAGAATGAAATTACCGTCTTAATAAAGGTGGGAAAGGAATATGTTAATCTACTAACAGAGTAAAACAAAAAAGTGTCAATGTGCCAGGACTGGTAGAAATGTGCAAAAGTGCAATAACTGGTGGACTTTATTTATTCCATAGAAGGCAGTTAGATAGAGAGTTTTGTGGGGTGGAATTTCCTCAGTTTAAATGATTATCATTTCCTTCACTTGAACCAAGTAACCGATTAAATATCCTACCTCATCCATCCTGTTGTAATCGTGACCTTTTATGTTTTTCCCCCTCACTAGTAAAGAATTTAATAATTTTTGCTCCTTCTGATAAATCTATGCAAAGCAGGATGAAAAACAAGTGTAAAAATATAAAAGAAAGAAAAAATTATAAGACTTTCCCCACCACCACCCCTCCCCCAGCTCATAACCTTCTAGTCAAGAAAAACAAAAAGGAAAGAAATTTTAAAACATTTGTATCTTGGTGGGTGAAAATCTGAGAGTAACTGAAAAAAATAGTGATGCTGAGTGCTGGCAGAGCAAAGTGACAGAAAAAGTGAAAGCAGGGTCAGAAAGAAAAGGCTCAGCAACAGGAAAATTTTAGAATACCTGTTTAAAAACTCTAGTTGAATTATGAGCTCTGGGTGTCCCCGTTCCTTCACTGAAGTTATTGCAGTCAGCAACACTGTGCTTTACAATTAAATATTGGTAAATCTAATTGTGTCCTGTGAAGTGGAACCTAGAATTACTGTATCTTAAAGCTGTGAAGCAGAGTAAGAGGAGGGGGAAGAATTGGATCTGTAGCCTATAAACAATGCTCTTTCGAGACTCTGAAGGAGCCTTTAAGACGTGTCTTCTCTCAACAACCTTCTCTGTCATGTGGCCAATGAGGACTCTCAGAATTATGGTTCATTCAGTGTACAGCACTTTTTTCTCCTAAGTGATCCCTAGGCATATTGAAGACATTTCTGTCACACAGAGTCTTCAACAGTCTGTCTTCTAAATCTTCCTCTTCTGGGCATGTTTCAAGGAGTGCACCACCAGACCCTTGTGCTTCAGTCCATGCCTCAGACACCTGAACTGAGAAGAAGATGCTGAGACGCGTGTTACAAAAGCAAAGGTCTACACACCCGAAATATAGTATAAATACAAGTCAGGTTTTTTGTTTGTTTTGGTCTGTTGCTGCTTTTTGTGTTTGTTTTTTTTTTTCCTCAGACTAGCCTCACTAAATAATTTTGGCTTGGTTTGGTGTCTATTTAGAATCCTACATTTTGTTCTGTTAGCTCTATACAGCATTCAGATGGCAGTATGTTCACAGTGATTTCCACAATATTTCATTTTTTTAGTGGTAAGTGTCATGACATCCACTTTGGGAGAACATCTTGATTTAATCTGTAACTCACTCTCTACTGGAATGTAGGAGCCAAAGGGCCTTTTAAAATTTGGCTTTGAATTGACAAAAGAATGTGGATATTTGCTTTCTCGGTGTGGCAATATTTGCCTTTCAGACCCCTTGCCACCAAATGGAATGTGCAGCTCCAGCCCAGAGCCTGGGCTTTGTGAAATTATGAAGGAGGAACAAGGTACTAAGACAGTACATAGAGAGATCATCAAAGACAACTTTGTGTGCTGAGATCCACCCAAACCAGAAGAAAGGGCAAAAGGGACAAGTATTTAGTTTTGCTCTGGGTTGTTTCCAACCAACTTCTCCAGAATCAAGGGAACCCTTACTCTCCAATACCTAACTTGCCAAGAGAGAAAAAAAAAAAAAAAGAAAAGAAAAGGCTGCTTCCAACAGAAAAGAAGAAATAACATATTTACATGAGATTACAAAGTGTTTCTGAAGTTCATAGTAAATTCGAGGCTGTGGAGGGGGGAGCCCAAGGGAAAACCTGTTACTTTATGTCCTTCCTGAAGCATAAAATTCAGCAAAAATTCAATACTGCTGTCAAATGCCAAATAGGTAGGTCGATATGTTAAACAGGAAGTAGTGACACTTCTAAAGAAATAGGCCAAAGCTTACAGCCAGGCTGAGATATAAACTCTAATGATTTCACACCTTCATTCTTAGTCCACATGTTTTCTGACTGAGAAATGGAAAGTGCAGAATTTACAGCCTTCTCTGGTAGGATATTCAAGGGTACAATTTGATACTGCAGTTCTTTCACTCCATTGCAATGCTTGTTATGTTCATTTCATTCTTATTAGAGATGAATGAAAAGCTAAAACACTCACTCACAGTACATCAAATACGTGAATGGACAAGACAATCAACTTTCCTGAATTTTGAAATGAGATAAATACATGACCAGTTCTACCTATTCTTTCTGCTAAACCAGATATTAAATATCAGCCTGTTTTATAAGACATTCTTAAATTAATCTTTTCTGGCCCAAATCTGGAACTCACAAAACATCCACGACCTTGTCAGATTTCTTTTTGTTCAGAAAGAATTCAGGAGTTCTGAAAAGTTTGCTGTCTGCAGAATTAATTGAGCACTTGAAGTACAATGAAATCTGAAAGATTAAGGCAAGAATGCTCCTTCTCCTTTTTTCGTTCATGCCAGGCCTATATTTTATTTATATGGTTATATCTAAAAGAATAGTACTGCTTCTTACTGAGTTCATACTGCAACTAGCATAGTGCCGTGGATTTAAATAGAAATGAACAACTATTTCAAAGTCCTGTAACATAAAATGAGAGCCTCCTTTTAAAAGACCTTCCC
>VYXB01006312.1:0-28342 GCA_013397135.1 Pachyramphus minor
GCCAAGCCATGATGATGACATTTTAACTGAGGTCTAGTGATTTCAACCATCTCTCTATTAAACCATAAAACATCTCTGGTCTATGGACAGACATTTCATTGTTTGTCAGATGGATTTTATCTTCTTAGGATCCAAATCTGAAAGTATTGAAAGTATATGAAAGTATGAAATACTAAATTCTTCCTATGGAACAGTGGTACCATTTACAGTAATTTTGATCATCATGACCTAAATTGCTTTTATTTCTTTCAAGTTCGTTAAGATATTAAGGATATTGTGAATTGCCTTATCTGAATCTTAAGTCACAAGTTATAAAAGGTGTTCGGGATCCAAACCTCTTAAAACAGTTTATCTTTTGCCATAACAAGTACAATAACCTTTAAGTTATTGATGTCTTCGTGTTTGACTGATGACTTACTTACACTTTTTTTTTTATACAGTAGTTACTTTATTAAAGACACAAAATAGCGTTCTCTTTTTCACTTCTTCCCCTTCCCTCTTGCCTTTATCTGCTACTTTATTCGTGCTCTAGTCCCTGTGTTTTCTTCTCTCTTTCCTTCTGCACCCTCAGTCTTATATCCTTTTGTCATAGGTTTATGATAAAAGGGAACTTAGCATAGATTTTTTTTCTCCCTTTCCCCCTTACCCCCGTGTGGGAGGCAGGTTTTGGTTTGTCTGAGGTACTTGACCAACACAAAGGACCTGGCCAGCAGGGCTGCATTCCTGGTTGATGGGCCTGGATCTCTCTGGGGGAGGGATGAAAAGTTTCTTTTCTTCCCTCTCTGGGGAAACCGGACACATTTTCTGGTTGCCTGGACGCAGCTAGGTGTGGGTTGAAGAAAGCTCCAAGTTTTGCCTTGCTACTGCCTGGCTGGTTGGCTGTGTTTGTTCTTTTTGCTGGCCCAGTTTGCCTCCACCCTGTTTCTGCTCCCAACCCGGACCTGTTTTGGACTTCATCGGAGAGGAGTTGTCTTGGGAAGGAGGTCGTCTTTTTGTTTCACTCCTCCGCTCCCGTGTTCTGGTAGCGGTCGTGCACATCGAGGGGAAAGGGAAGGACATGCCGCCAGCCACAGAGTTTTCCTGAGAGAAGCCACTTCCTTCTCTGCCCTCCTTGGTTGGGGGAAGGCCGCCATTGCTGGTGCCACCGCACGTCCGAGGGGCTCCCCCTGCCGGCCAGCACTGAGCTCTGCAGGCACTGCGCCTCCAGAGATCCAACAGCGCCCCCTGCCGGCTGTGGGTAGAATTGTGCCAAAAGTGCAACCTGGACTGGTTATTTCTGTCGAAAGGCAGTTTAGGGCGTAGGTTTATCATTCAGTTTTTCCTTTGAGTTCTTTTTGTTGTTCTGCTAGCTCTTATGTATCCTTTAATAAAGGACTGTTATTGTTTTTCCCTTCTCCACATTTTCCTCTCAATCGGAGCCTCTTAATTTCAGATTCACAATTTGCTTAGGGGAGGGAGTTTTGGTTTTTTTCTCATAACTCGCTGAGATGCGCAAAACATTAAACTGTTTCATTAAACTGAGACACCTTTGCAATGGCCAGGAGCTGTTTTGCTCCTGGAGCAGTTCCTGAGTGCTGAAAATGTTGACCTTTGTCTCAGTAATTCCCAGCTTTACCTGTTCATTTCAGCTGCACATGAGTGGTCTTATTGCTAAAATCAGTTTTTCTACCTCCTCAACAATAGGTCACTTCATTCTTCCCTCTGGGGAATGGACCCAGGGGGAACAGGGAGTAGGGAAAGTCACATGTGGCTGACAAAGGACTCCCTTGCAAGGGGTGGTTTGCCTGGGGAATTTTGTCTGGAAAGACCCTAGGAATTCTAGCTAGGCCTACTGGTATCTTGCTGCTTTACAAAGGTTCTTGTAGCTGCTGTTAAATTATAGAGGACTCTTTCTGGCAAAATGAGAAGGCTTGGAAGCTTAGTTGTAAATATAGGTCTTACCTCTGGAAGAGAGATAAGTTTTTCATAAAAAGAGTCAGAACAGAGAAAAAATAAGACCTTTGAAGGCAGAATTTCTCACAAAATGTTCCTTATCCCTTTTCCTCTTTGGTGCATGTGTCAGGACAAAACCTTAGTGGCACTAAAGAACTTGAATCTGAGAAAGGTAGATTTCACCTTAGCAGAAAATAGACAATATTTCTGATAAAATGTAGAATTTGTATTTAATTTAATTTTTCTTCTTCACAGGAACATGAATTAAAAGAACATGCTAACTTACTTAATTTGCTAACTTAGAGCCTGGCCTTGAAAATAATTAACCTTGGGAGCTTTGCTTTAAAGTGCAAGCAAAATGGATGTGCTGTAAGGATTTTGTTGCTCTCCTGGAGCTTCCCACCGCTCAGTGTTTCAACCAGCGAAAGACTGTTTACTGCAGGCTCAGTACTCACATCAAAAATGAGATGTGCTGGCAAACAGAGCATCTCTCTAGACAGTGATAAGCTCTGTTTGAAGCCAGCAGCATTTGGAACTTTTTTTTTCTCCTTTTAAACACAACTACTGAAATACTCTGTATTGCTGAGGGAAGTCTGAGAGATGACACATGTTGACATTTCTGCTGTGTGAAGGATTAATTCTTAGTCCATTGTCTCTGCCGGACTATCATTAGTACGTGGAGAAGTGGGTATGAGGGTTAACAAGGCTTACTTTGTCACTGAGACTGTATTTACACTTAATAAATCAAAGTTCTTTGTTAAAGAGGAGATTTCTGAGCGTTCCATAAATAAAGCACTGATCACCAGCTTCTGATCACTGGTGTACAGTGAAACCTGTTTATTTTTCAACTGAAGCATTCTCTGGAACCTGATTGATTTTTATATTGTGCTTTGCTGCCTGAACATGGGTTCCATCTTCCCAGATGAAAACCTGATACCTTTTCTTCATGGAGCACTGGACACGTCATGACATTTGAAAAGAAAATGTCATTTTTTGCCTTCTGCAGGTGGGATGAGATGTGCTGCCCTGACAGGTCTGAAAGTTGGATCACGATCAGAGAAACTAAGGTTAACCTGCAGCATAAGGGTTGATTAATTCAGTAATCTCATGGATACTATTTGTTGCAATTGTCATCTTGATTGGGTTGGTTTTCCCCTTTGTAGAAAGGTGTGCTTTCAGGAATTTCCTTGTTTCACATGGAATTGTCCTCTATCAAGGAAACTAGGAGTCATCCTGTCTTTGAAATGAGAAAGGAAACAGGATGTGGTTATTCTTAGCACACAGTGGAGGATGTAGTGGAACGTGTCCCTCTGTATGCAGTACTGAGCATTTACTTCTAGGAGAAATAAACCAATGGCTTGGGTGAATTGTAAAAACACAAGCTGAAAAATGCTGACTTTAGTGTGAGCTACATAGGATGAGTTAAAAAGTTTAGCTCCATCTCACATAAAGTTTGCATTGTCTGCACTACCCTGAAAAACCTTGCTAGACTGATGATTTTTTTTAAGCTATAAAGGCCTTAACAAGATATAAAATAAACACTAGAAGTAGCCTTCACTGCATTTTCTAAAGGTTATTTTGTTACAAACTTTTTTGCCCTGGGTTTTCTTGGAGCAGTTGAATTCTTGTGTATTTTTAAGCTGCCCTGTGACTTTTTTGGTTTCTGTGGGTCACCTATTTGCCTCCAAATTGAAGTGGCTGTTTCCACATTTCTTCTCACATTCTGATACAGAGGAGGAAACAGGGTGTCTCTGGGCAAAGTGTCAGTCAATTGGACAAATGCCTGCTGGCGCAGCCCAGGCTGTTCAGAGCCCAGCAGGCTGAGATGGTAATCCCTGCCCTTCTGAACGTGACATTAGAAGAAATGCATGTGTATATAGTGCAGTGTCTATATCTGTATGTATATGTTAACCTACAACCTATATATATAAACAAAATAAAAATGACACTTGGAAAGTACTTTATTATTACAAAATAATGTGCAAGCTATTTAGTGTTGATAGGTTTTCACATCTGACTTTTTTTGGAGTCCAAGTGGAGTGATATTTTATAAAAATCATACCAGGTCCCAGGACATTATAGAATATAAACATGAAAAAAATGGGCTGATGCCAAAGTTGTATTAACCAAATAATTCAGAATGCAAAAGCTACATTTCCATTGAACTCTGTTTTTACAGGTCTGGTCTACTTTGGTAGAAAGAGGGAAAGTAAAAAGGAGATGATCAGGAACAGTTGGCTGCTGGCTAAATGTTATGCTTATCTTGAACCTAGATTTACATTTAGAAACAGTGTTAATAACCAGAGAACAAAATTATTTCAAATATTAAAAATTAATTTAAGTGTTGCAAGGCTGAAAATGTTCAGTAGTTTTGTTTGATTTAATTCTAATAACATTAACAGCCTTTTTGTTTAATCCTGGTTCTTTTACTATGTCTTTCTTGTATCCAAAAGACACTGATATTTTACCTCACCTTTTCATCAGAAGGAAACAATGTAGAGAAGAAAATGAGTGTTTCCCTCAGAATAAGACTCTGAATCCCTCACAATATGACCCTGAGAATGTAGGAAGGCTCTCGAGTCCCTATGTTAAACACATATTTTTAACCTTACCCACTGTAATAGCTTTATTCCAATGAGCACTAACTTCAAGAGATTAAGAAAAAAGAACCATGAGAATTTAAAGAAATAGGAGAGGAAACATCTCCCGTCCAAAATAGCCACAATGAATACAAGGGGGGATGTTTTGAGTAGTGGATTTCACTGGGGAAGGCAGGACTGTGAAGGTAGTGTGGAATGTACTTATTCTTTTTAGGCAGAGCTGACAAAAAGAAAAAGAGGTAGAGATGGTCGGTCTAGTAATGCTCATTTATGGCTGTTTTTAAACATCTGCCACAATTGTACTTTAATATCCCATAGTATTTGCCTAATCAGTTAAATGATTAATTTATTCATAGCCTTTATTCAAGCCTGTTTCTGAAATGAACTGACTTTGGACTAGTAAATAATGATCACCACCAGCAGTGCACCCAGCATGAGGTTGGTTGGTTCTCCTTTAACCAGTTTCTTTTAGTTTTTTTGTTGAGAATGCAGAAAAGAAATATTTCAAATGGAGTTAATTTGATGTCTCTTGAAGAGCAGCCTTTTGTGAGATGTTTTGATAACATGGCAGAGCAGCTTCTATAAAGAACTATGTGGCTAAGTACAGCTTCTAAACTCCAAATGGGAGGAAAAAATTACAAAATGACTACTCAAGTGAGTATAATAAGAACAAGGAAGATAACAAGCCATGAGAGACAGACCATTGGCTGAAATTGCCATGTCAGTGTATGTGTATGACACACAACAGCATTACTGAGGTTCTGTGCAAGCCTGAAAAGGTACTCATGGTTTGGTTTTGGGGTGGGTTTTTTGGTGTGGTTTCTGTTTGTTTGTTGGGTGCTTTGTTTTTTTGGGTGTTTTTGTTTGGTTTTGGTGGGCTTTGTTTGTTTGTGGGGATTTGTTGTTTTTATTTCTTTTTTTAAATTGTACAAACATGATGCAGTTCTCCTGCTGCTGCTGAATTTGTGCAGGGGTACACTTTCCCCCTAATAAGTATTACTTTTTTTAGAATTATAAAGTAAGTGACAGCTGTGAAGATGTACAAGGTTACAAGGGACACCATATATTTATGCATGTTTCCTTGTGGGCTTCTGCTTGTTCCTTCCATCATCTTCCATTCCATAACAGTAAATTAGAGGCCTCTATCTTCTTGGCACACTCCCTTCACATAATTAACCTTAAATTGTTGTGTCTGGTCTTTGTCTTCTGTTCCATAAAAAGCATCTCTCTCTTGCTTGAGAGTATTTAAGAGGCAAAATAAATGTCTCGTTAGCTTCAGAGGAAGAGATACAGGAAAATAAATATTTTCCCTTTTCCAAATATTTAATCATGCTGGTAGGAACAGTGCTGAAAGTTGCAATGGTTTGAGTGATTTTTTGGGATGTGATTTGAATTCTTCTTTGGATTTTGACTTATGGTCATCAGCTCAAAAAATGAAATCTAAGAAAGCTAAGCTACCAACTTATTTCCAAATTACTGTGGAGGTTGAAGAGAGATAGAGGCATGACAGCCTGTAGCAAGTAGGCATTTTATTCTGTAGTACTGCTAAAAGGAGAGAATAGCAGGAGTTTTGGACAAAGGTTGTTTCTTTCTTATATGTAAGTAGCTACAATACCTCATGGAGTGTGTGTAACTTCAGACATTGAGAGTTAAAATATATTTATCCACTTAAAATATAGTTTTTTAAAAAGAATCATACCTCCATGAGCTCTCTTCTGTATTTTCTCTTTCAGGTTGAAAGTGGAAGAGAAACAAACTTCCAGCTTTGCAGCATTTTAGAAAAAAACCCAAACAAACCGAAAAAAATAACCCAGCGACCCCCCAAGAATCCCAATTAGCAATTGCTAATTCAGCATTCAGTTAATGTTCCTGGATATTCAAAAGGAATATTCTGGCTCAGAAGAACAGTCCTTCTGTGTCAGGATTCTCTTTCTGACAGGTAAAAAACATGCCAAGGGAAGAATATAAGAATGTGATTAATAAGAGGTGTTGCTGTGTATGGAGCAGAGTCCAGAGTCCCCAAGTCCCCACCAGCTTAATTTTTGGCAGAAAATGATTTATAAATCCATATGATTTATGGCAGTGTATATATAAATATATACATTCATGTATATGTTTATTTCTATGTGTTAAAAAAGATACAAAGCTGCATCTTTTAGTCACATTATTCTTTATGTTTCTTGCAAATTTTTTCTTAACTCTGCTTCCTTGCACTAAAGCACTATTGCAATATTCTTCTGGGGTTCTCTTTTCCATCTTTCAAAATATTCAAGGTAGAAAGCAGGGAGAAGAAACAAAGTTGGTGAGGTGAAGGAGGAACCCTTAGAAAGTTTTCCATTTTCTAGTTTTCTATTTTATCTTTTATCTTGTGTGAAGAGTGTCGGTCTTGCACAGTAAAACATTTTGGTTACAGATTGCTTTTTATTTTGTGGATTTTTCCGGTAAGAGAGTTCTTACTGCCAATATATCCCATGCAGGATGACTGCTGTAAAATTTGACTTTTTAAGCACTGTAAGCATTAAAAATATTTTTAAGGGATTTTTGTTTCAGTTTGGTTTGGTTTTTTTTAAAGGTAATAGCTATTTGATTGAATTTGATCTCAGGCTGCCCTTGGGAATTGTAGTTCAGTTTTTTTATTTCTTAGCTGTTTTGTTGGTGTTCTCTTTCCTCATCATTAAAAATAGCCCCCTTACGATAAAATGGGAATGTAAACAAAGTCCACTGGATATTCCAAATGTTATTTCCTGCTTACCATTTAGATTAGATTTTTGTGTGGGTGTGTGTAATGGGAAAAATGATAAAGCATAGAGGCAAAGTATTAAATATACTAGAAAAAGCCACATAGAGGATTCATACATGGAAAGTCTTACACAGTATTCTAACATGCACAGCTGTGGACTTATTATCAATAAAAATCTCTTTTCAAAATATCTGAAGTTATCATCAGTTCTTATTCCTCAATAAAATACCAAAAGAATGAAACAAAATGAGGAAATTGCCTCCCTGGTGCTTTTTTGATATCCCACTTGGGGGCACCTCCTTGGTAATACCATCTGAATTAGATAGGAACAACCCAAATCTTTATGAACTTGATAAATGTTACAACTATGTATTGATTGCTTCAGCAGGCCTTTTACACATTGTTAATGGCTGTGGTTGAAAGAAGCTTAACTCACAATTTCTGGTCAGCTGTAATTCATGCTCCAGCATTTCTCTGGAGCTGATTGACTCTTGCCTGTAATTATGATCCTTCTTTTCCACCCTTGGTTTAACCCGTGTCTGCATGATCTAGTTACATGGTGGCAGGCAAGCTCAGAGCCAGAAATTCCTCCTTTACAGCTGTGTAGCCTGATGTGCCTCACATGCACTTCCTTAATTTGCTGGATGCCTTGGGACTCTTACAAAGTGGCAGTTGCCTCACTTCGCATCATGTTGCAAAAGAAAAATTCTGCCTTCTGAGTTTGCTTAATGTAGAGGTAGGAGCAGGAATCTGAGAAAGATGGGAATGTTGTGTTATTGTTCAGATTAATTTCACTGACTTCAGCATCCTGAAATCCTTCTGTGTCTGACCTAAGTTGATCATCTCGGCTTTTCCTATAAAATGGGGATGATGGTCAAGGCACTCCTTATTCTTTTTCAGTGGTGGAGAGATCCCAGCTGAAGACATTTCAACAAACAGAAATCCTGGGTAAGTCTTTTGCAGAAAAATATTGATGGGGAGAAAGCGAGAGATAACCAGATGTGGAGAACTAGGAGAAAGAGAAGCAAATGTTTATGGTACAGTGTCCTTTCACTGATTCTCTTTGCACATCATGCTGAAGAGGGTCTTTCCATGAACATCCTGTTGTAAATATCCCAGATCCCTTGAACTGGTCCCAGGCTCAGTCAGAGGGAGGTTTTGCTTTTCTGTGTGTGCAGAAATGGAAGCTTTTGCCTCTGTAGTAGAAACTGGTGCATTGAGCTCCTCTACATCATCCCTAATACACTTCGGCCATAAGTGAAGCTTGAAGAATCATTCCAAAACATGACCCAGAATAGGAGTTCACCACCCAAAAGGATAATACAGAGAGAAATCTTTATCTTCACAGGCGAAAAATAGTGATCTGAAGTGATAATTCTTTTAAAAGGAAGCTATTGGGAAACTGCTTGGTTCCCTTTCTGAGGTGTAGGTTCAATACCACCCATCTTATGGCAGGGCTTGGAACTACCAGGGCTTGGAGTTGTAATGCATTGACCATTCTCTCAGCAATTGCTGCAGATGAAATTGCAGGTTTCATAGGTTTCGTAGGTTTAGCTTGTTGCAGGTTAAGGATCAATGTTTGATGAAGATACAAGTCAGAGAGACCAGTGTCTCTTGTTTTGCCATTAATTTTAAAAGAGGGTTGTCTGTAAGTAAATTGTTTGGCTTATTTTGGCTTATTTGAGAGCCTGCAACACAGCGGAGCAGAATTCCAGAATTCCGTAAGGAGTGGAGAGCTCATTTGATAGATTGGTTTCTGGAGGGGTTTTTTTTAGGTAATAAATTTGGTTTTAACTGAAAGGTCAGCAATATTTAAGCAGTCCTAAAATGTAGTATTAAGTAGAAAACATATGAATAGTGAATGCACCCTTTAAAGTTCTTTTTTGTTTATTGCTAGTTAAAAACTGGTAACCTGTGTAATATGAAGCACAAATCTTATGTTTTCTCCTAAGATTAATTAATTTTGTGGAATATTAATCAATTGGGGAGCAAAATCAGAATGCATATTCCTGTGTGGTTTTCAGACATCTCATGTTTAATGAAGCCATTTGGAGAATTAAGATCAGTACAAGTAATTTAGCTAAAGTACAATCTACAGGAGAGATTATCTAGCAATTTACTTGTGTTTGTCTCAGTTTTTGTTTTTGTTATTTTTTTGTCTTGTTTTTCTCCCTAGTTATTTATATACATACCTTGGTAGTTTAAAAAAATTCTCTTCTGTAACAGAGGAAATATCTCTTCATATTGATAAAACTCTCATAGAGTGATTGCATTCAAGAAAGCCCCACAAAGCAAGTAGTTAAGAGAAGGTTCTATTCCACATCTCTGAGAAACTTCGTTGTTTGACAATCTCCCTTTGCATCTCATGCATTCATTCTTGAGGAGAAGCCATCCACACTGAGATTGTATCCGTAGATTTCAGCGGTATTGTTCATAGACTGAAATGCGTTTGATTCACAATAAATTCCCAGTAACAAGCTATCCTGTATTTCAGAGCTAAACTCAGTAATGGGAGGTAATGTCCATTTTTTGCATTTAAAAAAACTAAGACAAAAATGATTCTGCAGCTAATTCAGTGAAGTGAAATTACTCTCATTACTTGTGGAAATGTAGTTTTGTAAAGATATTTCCAGCCAGAAGACTGTGCCTGACTAATATTAGTAGCTTTGAAAACCGTGTGAAAATGTTCTGTGTGAATTGAACATTAAAATTAAATCAAAATGTGTGATTTGACTACTTGACAAAATACAAATGCAATCAACAGTCTAATAATTAATATCTTAGAACTGTTTGTACTAAGCTTGTACTAGTCTTTAACACTTAAAGAGATGATTGAAAAGGCCTCTGCTGTTTGAATTATGGTGCATTAATAAATTAGAGGAGGGAATAAAAAGTATTACAGTTCATATAACTCACTATGCAGGCGCACTCTGATATTACATTACTAACTTCATCTTTCAAAATTAGGAAACACATCTTACAAGGTAGAAATTTGAGGCAACATATGCAAGTATGTTCTTCCAGTTCAGAAACTCAACAGCTACTCAAGCTAATGGATGCATAAAAACTATTACTTTGAGGCTTGCTGCTGCAATTCTGACTGCTTGAACAGAAGTATTTTTAGTGGTCTATTATTAAATATGTTGTACACAGCTGTTTGTTTGCCTTGCTAAGGTGTAGAAGTTGTTTACACTGCTGCAAAGAGGAAAAGAAAAATGATCACACAGTTCTTGTAGGCAAATTGGCATGCTGTGTCTGAAGCTAATACTCCTAGATATTATGCATCTGTTAATATCTGATTGTGTAATCTTTACCCCAGTACTACTTAATAATTTAGTGATTTAATGCCATGAGTGATGGCAATGTGTCTACTCTTGACAGATTTCTTCTATTCATGACAGTTTTTTCAAAAGCAACAATAAGTTATGGCAAGATAAGAGCTTTATATTTTAAAGTTAATCGGAGTCAGATGGGATACTGGGCAGCTCTTAGTGCTTCCAGAATGCTGTTCATTTGATATTTTTCAAAGAGAGCTACTTGCCTACAGCTCATATATCAGGCCCTGCAAGCATGAGACAATAACAGAAAACCCAACTAGTGGCCAGGGATGTACATTTGGGATGTTAAATGAGGGGAAAAAAGAGATCAAGCCTGGCTCTGGGGGTGTATTTTTGGGCTGCAAAGCATCAGTTACTGTAGAGGTAATAAAGATATAACTGACAGCAGTTTTCTGTCTCGCCATGTGTGCATATATGTTTCAAATTGGACAATGACAAGAGTGGGGTGTTATTCCAGTTGTGACATTCATGCTGCTTTGGTGAAAATGTCACTACATCTGTTCAAAACCACTATATTTGCAAGTTTTTAACTCAGCAAGATAAAATAGTAGGAGCTTTGGAGTAATTTTTTCTTCTCTTTAATAAAACTAAACCCGGGTTTTACATGATAGGCGTAATTCACTTCCCTCACCCCCAACTGCAATGTCCTTCAGTCTGTATTGATTTGGATGCCTTAACAAATAAAATTCAAGTTTTAAACTTGTTTTATTTGAGTGTCTTCTACTTTTAGGGTATCTCAACAGCATTTTACAAATAAAAGTAAAAATGTAAATAAGAATAATAACAGCACTTTAGAAGTCAAGCTATTGTTTCACTTTGTTTTATCCATTTAAAAAATGTTATGCCAGCATTATCGCGCACCTGAGCCGCACACTGAAATAAAACTCGGACATGTGACAGGTGGGTGCTCAGGAACTGAGGTCCTCTGCACAAATCCATTTATTCAAAATGGCCAACCCCTTATATAGGGGCCTGGTGGAACATGCTAGAAAAAGGAGAGGAACTGATACATATAAGGAAGAAGGGGGTGGGTACATGACCTTATATGGTCAACAGAGGGTGGAACCCCAGCCCATAAGGAAGACAGGGGTGCAACCCTCCATACAAGGGAATTACAACCACGCCACAACCAAGAACCAACCACAAACTGGGGCACAAACCACATTAACTCCCAAACCAACAAGCCTCTTTGAACCCTTACAACAAACCCCCAACAACGCAACAACTCAAAAGTCCATTCTGCCCAGCACAACGATGCTTCTTCCATCTGTTGAACCTGTCCCAGGCACTCTGTCCAACCCCGACAAGCATTGGATATACTTGTTGTGACCTCTTTTTAAGAACATCTCACTATTGCAATATTAAGTGCCTTGTAGTGTTGCTACATTATCCAGATTCTAAGCATAACTTGAGCAGAATGCAATATGATTTCTGTACTAACTACTGTGACTGTTAATTTTGGTTCTTTCTTTTAGCCTTTCTCATCTGATATGCCCTAGCATCTTTAGCTTGTTTTTGTTTTAGTGCTTAGATATCTATGTCATTCCTTCCTTTCTACAGTGTTCCCTAAGTTATAAAAGTTGTCTTGACTTTTGTTTTCAGCAATACAATTTCATCAGATAACTGGAAATGTAGAACATTTAAACAATATCTATATCATAAGCAGTCAAACAGTCAGAGGGGTTTGGGAATGCCCAAATTAAGTGATGTGTGCCTTCAAGAAAAAGTAAATCTCACATAAACATTTAAGTTCTGTCATTAGAAATTAGTTCTGAAATAAAAATTACTTGCACAGTGCTTTGGATATCCACTTCCAGCTGTTCCCAGCTGAAATTGGGCACCATCAAGAAGATAGTAAGAGAATAAGTCAGGTTTAGAGTTAGGGTTCAGAGAATGATGGGGCCTACAGGTCCTGTTCAGGGCCAGGACTTGGATTTCAATGATGCTTGTGTGTCTCTTCCAACTCGGGATACCCCAGGATTGTAAGGTCTATTCTGATAATTTCAGCACTGTAGTCCATGGAAGAATAAACCATTTTATCTAAGCAGACCATTGCACTCTCAGAGTCTTTCAGAGCACCTTTGAGACTTAGTGGGTTATACCTGGATTTCTCTTTCCTTCCTGTGCTTGCACACTGAATCTGTTGCAGAGCTCAAATGACACTGGGATGCAACCAAACAGGATATTTTAGTAAGAACAAAAATATTAAACAAGAGTACCATTCTACACTTACAAGATCAGCACTTGACTTCAGATTACTCTTGCATCTCAAATTATTAAGTCAAAGCACAAGGTGGTTTTAGTACCAAGGAGACCTTCTTAGTTGAAAGGGATAATTAAAAAGGATGGACGTTGATGAGACAGGCGTCCTTAGGCTTTCCATTTAAATCATAAAGGGCACCTTGACTCTCCTGAGAGAAGATTCAAAGAAGTGAAAGTGTCAGCATGCCTGAGAGGAGGAAAACGAATTGTGTCTCTCCTCTGACTGCATAGAAAAGGAGCCTGTAAGTTGACTAATTGTGAGCAACCTGAAGTGTTTCAGTGGCCCTTGCTGCTCTAAGCCTGAATGTCTTTGAGAATGATTGGAACTTAGGTACCATCCTGATACCTCTCAGATGAGAGAGAAATTGCAACTATAGCAATTCCACTTTCATCAGACTGGAAAACCTGACTTATTTGCTAACCAAAGACAGGGTTTCTTTTCAGATTTCCTTAGAAAGAAATTCAATATCCTTTCCCAGTACTTAATCCATATCATATTGGAAGCATTATACTATGTTAGTTTTGCACAAATCACATTGTGATGTTGGTAGAAAAGAGTTTATATGGTTACTGTGAGAAATATTAATGAAATATAAAGAGTCTGTGTTTTGCTGATGGTTATTAATTCCTGTGCCTTTCAGTGGCATAGCTGGAGAATTGGGTTAAGCTTCTGGGCATGAGCACAGTAGGTTTCTGTATTTATGCTGTATAATCTATATTTTTCCTTTCTTTTTAATCTTTGTTTACTTGCCAGGCTTTCCTTTGTGGCCTCCTTTTTACTACTGCACTCTGGGTTCTGCTCTCTAATGTTGTTTACTGAAGCTTAGACATGAAAGGACAGTGAAATGGACATTTTAATCAATTAATTGTAGCCTGATCAAAGGTTCATTCTTCCTTAATATTGTTGTTGTTGTTTAAAGTGTTTTTATTTGCAACAGCACCCAGTCGGGCTTTTGATTTATATGATGTGTCAAAGTCACTCTCTTGCATAGAATAGCAAGCTGCGAGTCTAAAAACTGCTTTTGATCAAAGCCTTGCTTTAATCACAGATCGTGTCAGAGTTCTGGGCAAGAGCTCAGCTTTCCTCATGGACTAAAGCTGAAGGCAGAAAGGGACTGTGGTGGCAGAGCAAAACACACACCAAGCAAAAGACACAAAGAAAGAGGTTGAATATGTACAGCTTTTCTCTTTACTCAATTCGTTTTGCTTTCAGATGCCATTCTCAGCCTCCATTCTTGTCAAGGGTTTATTTATCCTCTCTGATTCATGGAAGGTAACTGTCTGTTAAGAGATGTGTACAAAAGAGGTATTGTTTGCATGAAGTCATTATGACCTGTTTGTGGTTGGTTGAGACTTGGCATTTTTAAGTTCTGGGATAATTTCAATGGTTTTTTTCTTCATTTAAGGGTGCAATTTCTCTCTGTTTCCTTTTCTACCTTTGATTATTATACACAACAAATAAAGAAAAATGTTCGTCCTATAGCCCACCCAAACAATTGTGTTGGCAAATTTTGCTGGCTTTTGATAATTTCTGTGAATTTGTAATTTACAGAAGGGACATGAGATCTTGGAATAAATACATCTTCACATTCCAGTACATACCTTTAAAAATCTGAATATGGATAAGTTGCACAAATTCTGGAAAAACTACTACTCTCATGTAACTTGGAGAGCCTTTTGTATATAATGGCTCCACTCCTGTATTCTAATGTAATTTAGGAAACTTGACCTGCACATGCTGCATTAGTAATAACCACATATTCATTGTGAACTATACTTTTTGGAGACAAAAAATTCATTTTCTTTTCAGATTTCTACATTTATGTAAATGCATGTGAGTAAGAAATGTGTCTGTTTTGTTTTCTGCCTGGTTTTTCCAATTTCTCTTCCCCAGTGGCAGTGGTTAATGAAAAAGATTATTTTATTAATTAAACATTCAAAACAATGCAGTTTGTTGCTGGCATCCTCTTGTTTGGAACAATCTTCCATGCATCATAACTTTCCATCTTTGTATTTAATTGCTTCCCCCTCGCCCCTCCTCTTCCTCTGCAGCATCCTTTGAAAAAATCTCTCCTGACCTTTCATGCTGCTTTTGCATTTAATGTAATTTCAGTTAAGAAATGCTTAATTACTAAAATAATCACTTCTGCTTTTAATCTGTTTATGCTTTTCTGCCTGGCTCTTGTTTTTCCAGAGTAATTTCTGATGATTGCAATGATGCCTGTGTTAAGGGAACAAACGATCTCTCCCAGTTCTTAGGAGGACTGTTTCATAGGTCATGCTTTAGTCTAACAGGAGTTTCAGTGAAGCATCTACCAAGACAAATCGATTTTATGTAAGAGAGGTGTCAGGTTTGGAGTCATAGAGGCTTAAATATAGGTCAGATACAAGAGAACTTTCCTAACTTCAAGTGAATGACCCCATTTGAAACATCGGTGAAGACTACACCTTGCTATCAAGAGCGGCATTGTGTATGGACACGACAAACTTGCAAAGAAAAGCAGTGGTTTAACACCAACGGGCTACTAAGTGCCATTCAGCCACTCATTCACCCACACCCACATTCCAAGTGCGATAGGGAGGAGAATTAGGGGGAAAAAGGTAAAGCCCATGGGCTGAGAAAAGAACAGCTTAATAATTGAAACAAAAAATTTAAAAAATACAATATAATTATAATTAATAATACTTAACAATAATTATAATAATAGTAATGAAAATTGAGACAGCAAAAAATAAACACCAATCAAAGCAGGTGATGCACAACATAGTTGCACAACCACTGACCCAAGACTGAAGCAGTGATCATCCCCTCCCAGTCAGCTATCCCCAGTGTATATACTGGGCATGACATTCTGTGGTGTGAAATATCCCCTTGGTGAGATTGGATCAGTTGTCCTGGCCATGCTTTTTCCTGGCTCCTTGTGGACCTGATCACTGGCAGAGCATGGGACACTGAAAAGCCCGTTATTTAGAGTAAACACTGCTTAGCAAGAATTAAAATATCAGTGTGTTATCAATATTATTTTCATACTAAATCTAAACCACAGCTATTAGGAAGAGAATTAATTCTTATCCCAGCTGAAACAAGGACAAGTGGACAGATTTTTTACACCATGCAGGTTGTAGGATCTAAATAAGGTGGTTGATTTAACACATCTGCCCAGGTTCCCTGTTTCACGGAAGGAAAGGTAGATATGCATAGAATAGACAGACCTAAGTCAGACATTCTGCTCATAAAGCAAGACTAGGGAAAGTGGCTGCATGTCCATCTTATAGGCATGTGATGCAAATACTAATCTAACTATATTTTGAGGGCATTGAGTTAGTGCTTCTGAGAGCAGTCACCCATGTGGAGCCTGATCTAAACCCTCTGGAGAGAGTCCTTATACAGCCCCCCATATGCATGGGTCTTGAAAGAAAATGACAGGGATAAATCCCACGTGTCTCTGAACTCATCTCCGGTGAACAGATTCACCTCAGATTTACAGCTTTGTCACTGTCAGCAGAAAGTGCCTCCCTGACATTAATATACTGGTGACAAAGGAGCTCAGAGAGTCAAGTCTATCAGACTAGATAGATGTAAAAGAGATTAATTATATATGACACAGTTGCCATATCTGAAATAAGACAGAAGTAAATTGCACTTATCTGAATTTACTGTGGCTACGCATGTGACTAAGTGCTACTCAGCTTGAACAGTCAAAGCTAAATCAGGTTTTCAATTATGCCATTTTTTTCATCTTTCTGAATGATCAGATACTGATATTTTGTCTTGCAAAACTAGTTACATGCAACTGAAGATATATAAACTGGCTATAACTAAAAACCAGTGGCAGAAATATCGCTAAATAGGTAATGGAAAAATGGTGAGAAAACTGAGATTACTTCCTCTCTATCCACTTGTCTGCTCAAGAGCTCTGCTGATCCCACCAACATTAGTTATCAGTCTTTAGGAATCATCAGTGTAATGCTTTTTCTGTGCACCCATTTGTAGAGGCAAGGAAATAAGATTCTCAGAATTAGACTACAGCAGCTGTGAACTTTACAGATTCACAAATATTCACTGAATATTCACAGATTTTTAGCCCCAAGATAACTACATTTTACAGAAGTTAAAAAGAAGCATGTTTACAGATCTAGCCTTCAAAACCTTCAAGTTCCCAAACATCAAATAACTTCTTACTCAATGGATTTTCTGCAGATGTATATATGTCATCTTCATTTTTCTGTCTATTTACTGAGAAAGCAAGGGAGTTTTGTGGCAATCTGAGAGAGAGGACTTACTTTGATAATCACAGAAAGAAATGTGAGAAACTTGGGCTGCTGTTCCCCTCCTCTGTTTTACAATTACTGATCTAACCCTGTTGTAGAGACACCATGGTGAATCTTTTAATGAGCTTTAGCTAATTGATCACCTCTTGAGTACAACTACACAGCAGTGTAGCAGGGAAATTTGGGTCCTTCAGGGAAGATGATTCTTTACACCTTTTGTCAAGGCTAAATGTGACAAATTAGTTCTCAGTTTTGTAGTTCAATTACAGGTTTACTTAATCACAGACAATTTTTGAGAGATTTTTATTTATTCACCCTTGGGCTACAATGTAAATAGGCAGAATTGCTTCCAGTATGTTATGCTTACCAAGGTTATTCTCTCACACTAAAAAAAATAAATGTTTGAAAATCAAGTTTGTCAGGAAGCAAAGTAAACTAGTTGGCCTTAGCAAAAAAAAGAAGTCATGATCCCCTTGTGAAGTTATTAGCTTCCTGTAATTTAGCTTGTAGAAATGTATTTTCATAAAGTGCAGTGCTACTGAACATTTAGTGTATCTTTGTTTACCACAGAGGATGGTCTACACTCTGCTGGAGATCACATCTCAGGCAGCCTAAATGTGATTATGGAGCAGTAATGCAACAGCAGCCTGATGAGCAACTTTATTGATTTGCAGAGTCTTGATGATCTTGGTCACACGCATTTCCCCATTGGAAGACCTGCCTACTTCCGAGTGCAGATTTAATTAAAAAGGTATGTACTGAAAATCACTGTCAGCAGATAAAACAGGAAAAAAGTGCTGGTGAAGGAAACTCCTCCAGGTCTGTGAAGTTGCAGGCACTTTAGTGGTGTATTAGTGGTGAGGCACCTGCCAGGCAGACACACAAGAGATTATTAGGTAGCACAGGGACATGCAACTGTCTTTTCTGTCCCCAGAGATTTTCTAAACTGTTGAATTGAATTCCGTAGAAATAAAGTCCAGTGGGGAGGATTAGTTTATATTGGAATAAGTTTATGTTAAAGATGCAGCAGAGTCCACCACAATGAGATCAGGGGTCTTGCACAGCCACTGCAGCAGTGCTTATTGATTTGGACTGACTTGCTTGATTTGGACTGATGGGAAAGTACAGTACAGCAAGTGACTGGACCAAGGGACAATTTTATATCCATGTCCAGTCAGGTAATTAAATTTAGTCCTTTTTATACTTTATGCCAGTATATAAAGCACTGTGCTAATTGTGAGTGGCGTGTTCAGTGGGAACTGCATTAAATCTGAAGGGCTCCATTTGTATGGGAAAATATTCTTGTTTATTGGTCACTTACATAGTTAATGTAGGACTGGTTTGATTCATGCAAGTCTCTTTCTATCATTTTTTTTGGGACTGGAGTTAACTCTACAAAGAGAATATCTGTTTGATTTTTTTTTGTTTTTCTTTGTTTGTTGGTTTTTTTTGTTTTTTTTTTTTTTGTGTCAGTCTGGTTTTGTGTACTCCAAGTGATTTTTACCTCCGCAGGCGAAATGCCAGAATATTCTGAGTCCATCTAGCACATCAGTATATATATACATCTAGGTATTCAGTCTATTTTTTAGCCAAAAAACATTATTGAGAAGCATACAGATCATAATATAGTATTTTTCCAGCATGGTCAGTTTAGATTCACTTTTCCATCCTTGCCAAGTGGCTTATGGTTTTTTATGGTTAAAATTGTGAGTATGCCACACAAGACAGGTAAGCCCTTGCACCAGTGGTTAGTTGTTCAGCTTGCTAGCTCTCAGCCTGATTTTCATATAGGATTTCTTTTGTAGTCAAGAATTTAAATTAGATATGTAATGCACACTTTGTATGTTCAATTGACTATTTTGGTAAAAAATGGGGCTCACTGGTATGTTTAAATAAACTTGTCCTGTGTCCAGTGTTGTCAAAAGGGAGAACACTTTCACAGGAAAAAAAAAAAAAAAAAGAGGTCAGTGTATCACTTAGCAGGATTTCCCAAGCTTCTGCAAATCCAGGACACCCAATTTGTTAGCTAAGGACTCATATTCTTTTAAAGATTTACAGTGATTTATTTTCAGTGTCGGTGACAGCATCATCATTACTGTGAGATTCAACTGTACCAAATGTTACTTTAATAAATCATCAACCCTGAAAATCAATACTCCAATGAATTGAATCAAATGAAACTCTTTCTGTTGCACAGTTTCACTCACAAAGTCAAAACCTGTACTGTCCAAGTTCATAAAATTTCCATCAGCTGGTTAGGCCAGAGCCATCAGACACAGTTCCCCAGACTCAATGTCAAACAAACCTTATCTGTTGATGGATTTATTTTTTGTATGTCAGCCCATCAGTGTGTCTGTGTTGTTATATTATGGCATTTTCTTCCTCTGAAGTGACATGAACTGCTGCTTTATTCCATAGCCTGAAAAGATACTGAAGGCTAGGTCTGACCTGCCTTTTTCTTCTTGTGGAGTCCTGGCTTTCCATTCTGAAGAATCTGTTTCCTCCTCTAACTCCTTTTAAATCTCCTCTTACAGAAAAAATAACAGCTCTATTTGTTGGGGTTTTTTTAAGTTTACTTATTGGTCAAGTGACACTAAATGAAATATATATATATATGTAGAAATGTGTTTGTCACCTGTATCAGAATGTTTATGTTGTTGGAAGAATTTTTTGATGTTCATTACATTTGCCTGCACCATTGGTAGAATATTTTTGTGTTCACTGGATTTATTGCTGCTGTCTGGAAGTCTGGTGGCATTGGTAGTACTTCAGTTCATGTTGGAATTACTTCCTACTAGTGATAAGAAAAAAAATCCCTTGTGACTAAGAAACTTGCACATTTATACACCTTCTGTCACAGCTATCAATAAAGATGGAGGAAAAATTAGTTATTTACAGAATCACAGAATGGATAATGTTGGAGGAACCACAGTGGGTCATCTGGTCCAATCTCTCTGCTCAAGCAGGATTGTCCTAGAGCACATGGCATAGGATTGTGTAAAGATGGTTCTTGCATAATAATATTTATATAATAAATATAATATGATAATTAATCTAATAATCCAGTGTCTCACGTTATCTTATTGCTTATGTCTTATTATTTATGAAATTTAATGCTGGCTAGTCCAAGTCTAGCACTAAGGCTGAATGCAAATAAACTACCTATACCAGAAGGAAAGCAGATTACTTCTCTAATATGAGAATGGAGTGTCTCTTTTCCTGCTTTCCATCATTATTAAATGCAATCTAAATCTTTGTGTGTGTATATATATATATATGCATATATATTATATATACTGCCTTACATATTATATATTATTTTGTATATTATATACAGCATAGATAATATGTATTTGTACATAAAACTTTTTGCATATTTTTATATGTTACTCAAAGACTTCCTACAACAGCAGTAACTGGAAACTCTTAATGTTGTAAAGTAAATCCAGTGATCCAATAAATTTCTTAATGTGAATATACTGTAAATCTTCATGTTACTTTGGCATCAGTGCAATGATGCCATTATTTTAGTGATCAAGGCTGTTAAACCTTATGAAGAAAACCCAGACAGCATTTTCTTTATAAATACCACGTCTTCCTCTTTTCTTATATTTAAATGTTCCATTTTCATGTGCCATTGTTTTCAACAAGAGCATTTAACTGACTCTGAAGATGAAGCCACAGGCAGAAAGACTAATTTTTTTGTTCTCATGTAATCAATTTTCCAGCTTCAGTTTTAATTTGACAGGAAATACCAAAAATCTTGGGGAGTAGTTTGCACTGATTCAGCTGTAGTCAGAAATAGTGATGCTTGGCTGACTTCAATGTCTCTGTGCTCAAACAGCTGAAAGGAGGCTGATTTTGTCAGCTAAGGATGATAACTTTATTTTAGGATCTTCTGCTTCCTTGTATTCAGCTGTTATCTCTTGCAACATCCTTAAATATAAAAGCTTGAAAGCTCTAGTGTTACCTGAGTGAGTTCACTGCCACTGGGGAGAGGCAGGAGAAATCCTTCACTCCCTGGGCTGTGATGGTGTTAATCATACATGACATTTGGGGCTTTCTTCTCTGTGTTTTGCCTTGTGACTTCTGCATGTCAGGCGAACTGCAACGGTGTCAAATTTTAAGTTCATATCCATTTTCCTAAGTGCTTTGACATTTGGAATCAAATTGCATTCTTTCACGTTGCAGTCATTATCCTGCTTATTGTGAGAAGGGTGAGTAAGCTCTTCCTGTCTTGCAGGAAAGCCATCTTTATGTCAAAATTAGAATCAGATTGTCTGTTCTGTGTTTGTTTCACAGATTAAATCTCTGCTTGCCAGGACAGGAATGCCTGGAGCATCTGCAAACTCCATAGGGCAGGTACATCTGCTCTTTGCTGCTTGCTCCCATCTCCAGTGCCTAGCTTTCCTGTTCTGGAGCAGTGAATTCTTCCTCTGTCACACAGCCTGCTCCTACTTGTCTTTATGGCCTCTGGCCATGCTGTGATCGAAAGGGCTACCTCAGGGATATATGAACTTTAAAGGGATGCCATGAGGTGTTAGAGCCTTGCAGATTTATGGGGTTGTTGCTGGACATCAGAAGTCTGTGAACTTAATAGAATTTGCCTCAGGGCTGTGTGGGTTTAAGGGCTCTGTAGGATTTTGGGATGTAAAAATGCTTTTAATAACTAGGTAACTCACCTTCAGATCTTACAAAAAACCCCCCTATTTAAAAATCATTATGCTGACAAACTATAGATTAAGACGAAATTAGAAATGTGTTCCCAAAGCTTTATTTGAAATGTGGCACTCTCATCACATTTCCAAGCAAGATGTAGATTTACTCCATGTAATACAGAATTATAGTCAAGAGTATGGAACTAGTTTGTCTATAACTGGACAAGAGTGATGCATATTAAAAATTATTTTGGGAAAAATCCTGAAACCTTAAAAAGTTATACATACAGTATTTATTCTTTTAAAGCAGTACCTGGAGTACTTATTTCAGCTCTGATATTCCCCAGATTACCAACTGATTACACATGAAAACCATAAATTGCTAATGGGTCTGAGGACTGGAGTCCTCTTGCAAATCAGCATTTGACAGACACATTACATTGGAATAAGGCAGTGGCTCAATGTGACCTGCTGTGGGCACTGAATCACAGTGACACAAATACATATCACAGCTTCCTGCATTTCTTGATCTGTGCTCGTGCTCCTGAAATCTTCTTAGGAGGAAAGATTTGATTTAGAGAGTGAGTCATTATTCTAAAATGCCATAAAGTTGGGGCATGAAGGAACAGAGGTCACTTAGTTGTTATTAGTTACATGCTATTAGTTAAAAGATTATCTTTTGCCCATTACAAACTGACCAAAGCAGTCCTGGCTCTTTCTTACAGATGTATCGGGCAAGGGAAACAAATACAATCAAAGGAAATCAGTTGTTAGCGATTAATTATGAGAACTGTGTTAAGACTGCATTGATGAGCGTGGTATCTGGAAACTCAGTCCAAGCAATGAGCTTTATCACTCTGGACAAACAAATGCAGGAATTAAGTGTCAGTTTTTGACAACAATGTGTTCCAGAGAAGGTTCGGAGAGATACCGAGATTGAAAACGAAAACGCTGCTGAAAGCTCAAAACCCCCGATATTTATTACTAGGAAGTGGCTAACAAACCGAGAAACCGAGGGACATGGAAGAGGAACGGAAATAAGCCCTCAGTAAAACCACCCACTCACGCGGGCGTTATTTACAAGGCTGTGTTACCAAGCCAGAATGACCAGAATTGCCCATGGCAGAAACTGCATCCTTGGGGTGTTGGCAGGCTCACAAGGTAACGGGCATCCCCGCTGAGACAACATTGTCCTCCATGTGAAGCTTGAGAGCCTTCCCACAGGAGCTGTCTGCCTTTTTGTATAATTTAGCTGGTTATGTCTACCTGGGCAGGTGTGGCCAGCACTGGCCCAGCCAGAGGCCTTCTGTCCCTCCTCCCGTTATGTCAGTGATGTCCCTTCTGCGCACACGTGTGTACATTGGAATTTCCCTGCACCTGCGTGATACACCTGAGGGGGTCTTGCCCTCCTCTTCACTTTCTCCTTNGCACGGATACACAATACTTTCATAGGTTTCTAAGGTAAAAGGGATCCTTTTTGGTAATATGGGATTTTAATATCAATCTGAAGAAGTTTTATTTGTTACCTCAGTAATTCCAAAGAAAAATAACAAATCAGACTGGACACAAAATGATGTTAAAAACCCCCTACCATCAAAACCCAAAGCCTGACATTCATACTCTTACTTAAAAAAACCCCAAACATTTGGGATTTTTTTCACACACTGAGAAGAAAACCCTGTAGTCCATTACGATGAAAGGGATTTCAGATCTTCTCTAACTCTGTCCAGTAAGTAGCTGATTTCATTCACCTAGTCCTATTCCAGCATAAGCTGTAGCAATACAAAGCTATACTTGAGAGGTTGTATCACACGTAGCCTTCATTTCCTATTTCATGAGCAATTATTAATTTATAAGCTTTCCATATTATCTCAGAGCAGATTATAGTTTCTGTAAGAGCCTGTGATGAGGGACTTTGTCAAAAAGCTTGCTGAAATCAACATTCACTTTTACCTAATATGTTTGGATTTCAGTGGGTTTATAAAAATCATTTGCAACACAAACATTCCTGTAACTATAAATGAATTTAAAATTCAGGTCTTGTTTGTGGGTAGAGTAGCAGGGAGGAAGGCAAGAGGAAGGGTGATGTTCAGAAGGTGTTTGACAAATCAGGTGCACCGCAACAACTTTATCTCTCAAAATTTTAAAAATACTTATTAAAGATATGTTTCTTTGTATGACATGGAGTTAATGGCTCTTGGAAAAAGGGCTGCAAGGGGCTGTCTGCTTTCAACCAGCAGTTCTTAAGATGGCAAAATATTAAAGCTTTTCACAAAACTAGAAGTTAAAAATACTGTAAAGCTAAGAAATAATGAATATTCAAGTATTTCTAACGTCACATCAGGTAAACGGTAATAGAATATTATAAGAAAATTAACATTTATACCAGCCTGTTCCTCAGTCTACTAATGAAACCTGTAGGTAAGCTTAGACTTATAAAACAGGAGAAAGTTATTTTGCAAGGCCAGTGAAGCTCTGATAGGAGAAGAATATAAATCTTTGTGAATAAAGGAATCAGGATTTTCTGCTCTCATCCCTTAGTTTTAGAGGCATTCCTCTCTCAGGGCTTTGATTTCATCTCCTCTGCCTTCCTTCAGACAGTGGCAAGAAGAAAAATAAATAAACTAAAGGACCCTCATACAGCACAAAAACTACTCTTGAGATGGCAGGAAAATGGGAGATAAATAAAAGCTGGGATTGACTATAGGAATGGAAGTGTTTGGAAGTCCAGGAGAAAGAAATAGAGAACTGATTTTTGCTCATAGCACTTCATTTGGAATTACATTGGCAGATTTTTGTGGAGGACAAAAGCTTGTTAAATAAATCAGATATATTTAGATGTAGATTCCAAACTACAAACAGGTGCAGAAGCAGCAGATCCAGAATTTTGTGTCTGAAGGACTCATTTAGTAACATTGCCAAGTGCTGTCTTTGAGGATCAGCAATTGTTACACAGAATTCCTCTGCCAAGAGATGATTTTTGGAGCTGGATTGAAAGCAGATTCTTCCAGGTGCCCAGAAAACTATTACTACCACTGCTCCCCACTTTTTTTTTTTTTCTTAAGAAGACGTGTGTCCATATAAATAGGAAACAGTAATTTAGCATGCAGTATTTCTCTTTTGGGAAACAGAGAGAATCAAAATGTTGTTTCTTGCAACTTTCACAGAATATTCTGGGTTTGAAGGGGCCCATAAGGACCACCAAGTCTAGCTCTTAAACAAATGGCCCATACCAGGATCAAACCTAATGTGGATTAGGCTTGAACTGGAGAGTGTATGTTATGGAAGCAGGCTCAGAAAATTCCTTTTTATAACTATTGTAGTCAGTAGGCAAATTAATTTACGAGCTTTGCTATAGGTATTACAGCTCTTCAAAGTTTATTATTTTTGCAGTGGCATTTATTCATGAAACTATCTTGTAGACCAAATAGTTATGACTGATTTGGAAAACTTTTCTGTGTGCAGTTGAAATATATGAGTTCACCCACTGTCAGCACTTGACAAATTTCAGGGTGTACTTATAATGTAATGAAGTCTGGCTTTATTGGAAGAATCAGGTTGATGACAGTGAACAGGGAAAAAAATATTGGTACAGAAATCTTCAGGGTAGCTGATTTGACACTGCAGGGAATCCCACAAGATGTTTTTCCTTTACAATTTCTGCCTCTCCCCATTTCTGATGTTCAGAGTACTCATGGGAGGTTCTCATATTTTCACAGCCTCTGTAAATAATTTTTAATTACTTACACATATGCAGAAACAGCAATTTAGGTCTTATGGAATCAAATTTGTTGCACCAGGTTTAGCTAGTTTGTTGCAATGCTGATATTCCTAATTTATGCGTGGGTGAGCTCTGAAACAAACACTTTATTTTTTTGTAGGAAAGGAGATTTTGCACATAGGAAAAAATTTAGTTCGCCATAGTAGTATTTCATGATAATCTGAAAAAGAAGGGGTTTGGGTTTTGATTACCATTTATATGTGCAAATTTGCAATAGTTCAAGAGACACTACTTTCATCAACTGGTATTTTTAAATTTTTGTGGCAAAGATCTACACACAAAAGTGCAAAAAAGTGAGCAAGTCAGGCCTTTAAGATGTCAGAAAAGCACTAAGCCACAGTATGCATCTATCTAATGCAAGTCTGTTTTAATAATGCTTTAATTACATGTTAATTATTCATTAAATTGTTTATCTTCATATTTCATCAAAAGTCTCAGGTGTCCCTGTCTAGAAGCTGCAGTTGTTTCAGTGGCTGAAAAAACTTCTGGCAGTGTATGATTACATTTAAGCCAAAGTTGATGAGATGACACTTTTAGGTGGAGGAGGTCTTTAGAATTTCCCAGCATCCAAATTTGTCAATTGTAAAGTTTCTTTGACACTGTAACTGTAAAGCCAGTACATCTCTAAGGATTAAGTACTGAATTGTAAATATAGCACTGCAGTTGTCTTCACCACATCATAGTTAATTTTGAAATATTAAAAAAAAAAAGAATGTCTCTCAGAAATATCTTCTCCTCACCCATGGAAGAGTCCTCCCGTTGAACGAATTGGCAGTTTTTCCAGAGCTTTTTTCCTTAATGTGTGCAGAGTAAGCTCATCCTCAAAGTTCTCTGGAGTGTTAGAAACAGTGCTGTGCCTCAGCACTGTTAATCAGATGTGTTTTTTCCTGAGATTTGGTAAATCACAAGATGTGGTGATTTAGGCCTCACAAACTGTGCACTGAACACCTGAACATGTGAGGAATGAGTGGGTTTTATATCATTGACCAAATCAAGCTCTGTTCATCCAATTGCATTTTCTTTTCCTCTTTCCTGCTTTGCTTTCTCTTTTAAAATTATAATATGCAAAAGATGAGGTGCCACTATCATAGTAGCTTGCCCTGTTTTTCTGTGCAACCCAGCACCTAAAACAGTATATTTTGTAATATCACTAATTCTCAGAGTTTAATACTGTATAATGATTATAGTTAACATACAGTATTCAAGTCTTCAGGCTGCCTTCTTTTTATGCAGGTTATTAAAAAAGAAAGACAGATGTTGGATATTGAGCTTTATTTCAAAAGCTACTCTTTTAGAGTGTTCCTCCATTATTACTTATGTTTGTTCTCTGCCATATCAGGTTCATACAAATCAGAAGTGTCATAAAATCTTATACAGCATGAAATAACAAAACTGTACTTTAGATTATAATCAGGAATTGAAACTACTGAAAAGAGTTTTTTGATTGCAGATTTTCAAGGTGGGAAATCCCTGGCAATAAAATCTATTTATTCTCTTGATCAATAGGCAAACAAACCTTTTCATGAATATGATGAGTTAATTCCCAGGCTGGCATAAAACAGAGAGGTCTTTACACAGCCTGTAATAAAGCACCTGTCTCTTGCAGAAACCTGGTGGGTCCACAGTAAAGCTGTTTATTTATTCTCTACTGGGCTCTCTTACAAATGTAACATTTCCGCTTTACTGTACCATAGCTGCCATTTACTGCCGTTTCCTGTGGGAATTCCCTTCTCCTTCTGGAGAAGGCTTGGGAGTGATTTTTTCCATGTTATTAAGCAGACAAATTTTTAAGATGTAGAGATCAGTGCCAGTGGGATTCTCTCCATGTGGGTGTGACCTGTGCTCTGATCCACAGTTTCAGGACAATTCTGAGTCCCAGATAAACTGAGCCATCTCTTCTGCATCCTTCCTTGTCATGATTTGTTTGCAGGCATTCTCCTCATCTCCATTGTAAGATGGAAAGATGGATGGTTATGGAAGTTTTCAGATCTGCACAGTTTCTTCTACCTCAAGTTTTATGAACATCTGTTTAATTACTTGACAAGCAGGATGTTGTAAACAACCCATATTTTATGCATGTATGAAATGTAGTCATGAGTTTTATGATGCTATTGATTGATGGCCTTGAGAAATTGAGCAGGAGGATTTGAGACTTAGCAAGAATGGATAGCTGCTCTGGGATGCTTGATATTTGAGCAATATGCTTTATGTCTCAACAGTGATTTCTGAAAATAGTGGTTCTGCTCCTCAATAACCCCTAAGTTGCCAGTGAACATATAAGCAGACTCAACTTTCCAAGATAGGCCTCTTAAGAGAGGTATGAAACAGAGCAAGTTTTTAGCCCCTTTTGCCACATTTTATCATAAGATTATTGTTCTCTTTGCTTTTCTTTAGAAGGCTACATAGGTTATGTGCTTCAAGAAGGAAGTCTTGAACGCACAGGAGCAGGCTGTCCCTGTGTGCCAAAAGGCAAGCAAGAAGACAACTGGTCTGGCTGAACAGGGAGATTCTTAAGGAAATAAGGGTGAAAAAGAGAGCCTACCAATTATGTAAAAAAAGGGCTGGCTACTCAGGAAGAGTTTAGGAATATAGTGAGGTCCTGCTGAAAGAAAATAAGAGAGACGAAGGCAAAACTTGAACTTGGTCTTGCCACCTCTGTTAAGGATAAGAAAAAGTCTTTCTACATATACATCAATAGCAAAAGGAGGGACAAGGAAAATCTCCATTCTTTGTTGGACATGGGTGGGAACATAGTTATC
>VYXB01006312.1:29332-76277 GCA_013397135.1 Pachyramphus minor
AGTTCAGGAAGGACATTGAGGTGCTGGAGCAGGTCCAGAGAAGAGTGACCAGGCTGGTGAAGGGACTCAAACACAAGTCCTGTGAGGAGAGCTGGGGTTGTTTAGCCTGGAAAAGAGAAGGCTCAGGGGAGACCGCATCACTCTCTATGACTCCCTGAGAGGAGGTTGTAGCCAGGTGGAGGTTGGTCTCTTCTTCCAGACAACCAACAGTAAGACAAGAGGGCACGGTCTCAAGCTCTGCCAGCGGAGGTTTAGATTAGATACTAGTAAAAAATTCTTTACAGAGAGGGTAATCAGGCATTGGAATAGGCTGCCCAGGGAAGTGGTGGATTCTCTATCCCTGGAGGTATTCAAGAAGAGACTGGATGTGGCACTTGGTGCCATAGTCTAGTAACTGTGGTGGTAGTGGATCAAGGTTTGGACTTGATGATCGCAGAGATCCTTTCCAACCTGGCTAATTCTATGATTCTATGAAAATTTAGTTGACTGCTATGGACTTGACCTGCTAAAGGGAAGTCCAGAAGAGTTTTTCCATATCATAGATGATGGTAAATATTCAGTCCCAAAAACCACAATTCCCCAAAGGGTCAGATGCAGGTTAATTTTTTCAATGACCTGTACTGTTTGTAAATCACAGGATGGAAGTTCACTTTTTATATAGATGATTCACAGGCTCTGTATCTGAAAAATCTGATAATTGAGGCTGGTCATAGAAACAACTTCATGGCAGCTTAGAATGAGACCTGGTTTGAAATACTTGAAAATTCCATTTATTTTACCCTTTAAAGAGCAAGGCAAAACAATTACTAACAGTTCTTAGATTATGATCAGTTTAGGCAAGTATAGATGGAAGAGGGAGTAAACAGTGTATTTTCATCTGCTGTTGAGCAAAAACATGCACAGCTCCCTGATTTTTGTTCCTCCCTCTCTTTGCCTGTCTCCCAGTTGTGTCCTTCCACCTGAAGGAAGACTACAAGAAAGACTGAGAGGGACTATTTACAAGAGCATGTAGTGACAGGACAATGAATTCAAACTAAGAGAAAGTTTAGATTAGATATTAGGAGGATGTGAGGGTGGGGAGGCGCTGGCACAGGTTGCCCAGAGAAGCTGGTGCTTCCCCATCCCTGGAAGTGTCCAAGGCCAGGTTGGAGCAACCTGGTCTAGTGGAAGGTGTCCATGCCTGCAGGGAGTTGGAACTGAATGATCTTTAATGTCTCTTCCAACCCAAACCATTTTGTTATTCTGTATTTCTATGATCTTTTTAATTTCTGCGGAGAGGCACATTTGCTTGTGCTGAAAGCTGAGAACTAAGACTAACCAAGTTCACCCAAGTGCCTGGTTACTCTAGAAATGTCTTAAATTCCCGAGTGAGCTTTCTGAGGCTGTGTTATCATAGAATCAGCTGGGTTGGAAAGGACCTCTGAGATCATCAAGCCCAAACCTTGATCCACTACCACCGCAGTTACTGGACTACGGCACTAAGTGCTACATCCAGTCTCTTCTTGAAAACCTCCAGGGACAGAGAATCCACCACCTCCNGGGCTGCAGCTTTTTCAGGAGAATGCTGTGGGAGACAGTGTCAAAGGCTTTGCTGAAGTTGATGTGGACACATCTACAGCCTTCCCCTCATCGACCAGCCAGGTCACCTCATCATAAAGAAGATCAAATGCAGTGAAATGCAAGAAGTGAGATGGAATCTTGTTGCAAACCTCTCAGCCCTTTCTGACATTTGAGTGGGGTGTGTGTGGGGTGCTTTTGTATTTTTTTTTTGTTTTTTTTTTGTTTGCTTGTTTTGTTGTTGTTGTTTTTTAACGAATCCTATGTAGAACTATTTAATGTTGAATGCAGTTTTTTTTGTGAACTCAGTCTGTTTTTTAAACTGTAGTGAGAGTGCCTGTAGGCATTGTAGTTATGTTCCTCTCATGTAAATAGTGTTGTCCTACTGCTCAAGTGACTCTTCATGCATATATAAAGGTATTTCAATAGAGAGGGAAGTAGAGCTCAATTCACTCACCTCAGGGTAACTAAGGAGATGTATTTAGGGTGGCAGAGTGGGTACTACTCATACAGTAGTTGAATATCAACATCACATTCTCCTCTCAGCTGAAGTATAACAAGCTGACATTTTTTCCTCCCTAATTACACTCCTACATTACCTCAACATGTAACCACAGCAATCATTCTTTTTCAGAGTTTCTAGTTTTGCAGTGGAGATCCCTTTTAAAGTGCTTTTTTAAAGAGCCTTTTGTTATATTTTCTTTCACCTGTCCAGCTGAGGAGGGGAGTGGCTTTAGTGGGCACTTCGTATCACCCCACCACATCTAGAAGGCCATAACAGAGCTGTGTTGTTCAAATTATTGTAAGTTAGACAAGAAACCAAAAAAAAAAAAAAAAGCTTTCTGTCAACGCCATTCTTTAGTGATAAAAGATGAAAGAGTTTGCTGTTTTATATCTTTTCCTCACATATTATTATCTGCAGCCATACATAATTCTGCTATATTTCCACAAAAGACAATTGATTTAAACATGACTTGGGAGGTAGAGGGGTGTTCAGCAGAGTCATTGCTCTTGTAGAACCATAGGAGCTGTGGGAAAACATGCAACTTGTTAAACATATTATAGATATTATGTGTGTATGTCACTACCAGCGGCAACAAGAAGCTGTGTCTTCTGAGTTCAGACATTATTTTCTCTTAAAGTTTTTTTCTCCTACCCAAATAGATTCTGGTGCATTGGGATTTGTATTTGTGATCAAGTGCACGTGTCCCCACAATACTTCCATCCACATGAAAATAAAGGGAAGCTTTCTTGTAGTCCCTCTGAATCTGAGAGACAGTTCAGTGGGAAAGACTGAGGGTTAAACTCCACTGTGTGGTGTGATCAATTGGTTTTCTTTTTGAAAATAAAGTCATACAAAAGCACAGCAGGGTAGTCCTACTATACTTCATATTTTTGCTTTACTTTCAGCAGAATCCTATTTACAGCAAGCAATGGATTGAAAAGAGTATCTAGCTGAGATCAGCACCTTCAGTGCTTACTAGCAGACTGGCCTCCTGGCTGATAGATAGAGTACAAGTTTTCCTTAGAGTTTCAATAAGGAGGGCTGAAATTGATGTCTTCACCTCTGTGGTACCTGTTGGGATGTTCAGCTGAAAAAATAGAATATGGCTCCCTATTCTAGAAAGCATACACAGCTGCCCCAAGCTTCCGCAGCAGCATTTTATTTATGCAGCTGCAAAGGTTACCAATGTCTTTAAATGTATTGTCTGGAAGAGTAACCGCAAATATTTGGAAAATACTTGGAGTTTGCTGAAGAGTTAGACCTAAAATGGTTGGAAGCAATGCTACCCTAAAATTCAGGGTTTTATCAGGCTTTCACTTTTGGGGAGAGGTATTGCTTAAGGAGAGAGAGAGGGTAATAGGATAATATTTTATCTTGTTGGCGGAATTGTCCCATCAGCTTTGCCTTGAATTCTTTGCATAAATGTTATGTCTTTCTAAAAGTCTTGAATTAGCAAGTCAGTGTATTGTGGGTCTCAGTGATATGAGACGTTTGAATAAGAGTGTTAGTTCTTACTTAAAATAGCATCACTGTCATTCCATAGGAGGGGGAAAATAACAGCTGAGTCTTAAGAAAAAAGTGAGCCATCAGCATGTTGTGCAAACATAGATGAGAAATGTCCATTATAATGACTGTAAACATCCTGTGCATATGTAGGGTTGCAATACCAGCAAAACAGTGAAAATGCTAGAACCCTGGTCCAGATGAAAAAATCAATCTCTGTTTTCCCCCATGAGGATATTGCTGCGCTGAGTGTTGTCTATCACCTTTCAGAGCTGTTTTGTGTGGGGAATGGCAGATGAGGTACATGCTTTCCCAGTAAGCAGCACATTATGGGCATTTAACACGCCAAGGATGGGATTTAGCTCGTTCATCTGTGGGTAAAAAGGCAGTTCTATTTTTATGTTTTACAAATGGGACATTGTAAGCACTGACAACCACTCATCTGCCTAAAGAAAACTTTTGGCATTCAGTTTGTTCTCAAAAATACACAAAAAGTAAACTCTTTATGAACAAAACATAGAGAAAAGTATGTTTAAGAGAACACACTTCTGAAAAGCATCACTGTGCTTCTGTCTCTGGCACTTTACTATACCATATACACCTGTAAATACATAAGATATATGTAATGATGCAGGACTTTATTGTTTGTGCAAAAAACAATATTTCAGCAACTGGCAGACACAAACTGAGCAAAAAATATCAATACACCTCTGAAACAAACCCACTCTACCCAAAAGGCTTTTTATTGACTAAAGACATGACCAAGCAGTAAAGGTCCTGTGAGTCCAGTACCAGCACCTCGAAGTTTTGCCCCTACTGGACAGATTTTAAATAAAATCAGATTTAGTCTCCTGTTCTCCCTTTTCAGAAGGTCTATGTACATCTCTTTCCTTTGGATCTGATCACAGACTTTATCTGTTGTCTCCTTGATGGGTTGAAGCTGTCTCTTATCCTGTTGGACTACTAGAGAAATCGATCTTTTCCCAAAATTCTGTTCCCTATTTGTTTGCCACTGTTGGATAACTTCTATATCTATGTCTTAGAATGCAGAAACTTCCCCAAACTCAGACTGGATCTTTTAGTGAGCTTAAAATTTTGGGAAGCCTGTAGTACCACCAGACATGAAAGTCCATTTTTCCAGCACAGAGCAGCATGGCTTTTTCTCTATTCAGAAGAATGTGTTAAGCTGAAATTTTAGGGACAAACAGAATGAGAAAAACAAAGTTATCACTGGGATGTTCCATGGATGATTTCCAAATATACTGGGTGCTTTATCAACAAAAAATATATATTGACTTTGATTGCTTACAAAAGAAGACTCTTTCAAAAACATAATCCTATGAAAAAAGGAGGTTTCTTGAGTTGCCATTCAAACCAGAAAATGGCACATACTGAATCACCTACTTCCTGCAACTCATCACTCATTGTTATGTTTGATAGTGTTCATTCTTAATTTTAACTCTGGCTTTCAGTTTTCTAACTGCTGTGTGTGAACTTGTATGGTTACAATCAGGATCATTCTAACAATGTTCCCCAATTTAGGAACAAAAAGAAAGGAAAATATTTTCCAGAAAATATCACATTGTCATTGGAAGTACAGGACGACTTCAATTCTGGGTTGTTTTTTGTTTTCTTCAACAAGTTAAAAACAAAAAAACAAACAAAAAAACCCCACCAAAAACCTCAACCCATGTCCTAAGTGCTCTTTCTTAAATTTAGAGAAAAAAATGTTTCTAGAGTAATGTCTTAGCTATACTTTTAAATAGGATGTGTAAAACAATAAAGCTATATCAAATATAGGGAAGAAATTATGTTTTTTATTAAACCACTGAAGGAAAATCCAGCTACAGTGTGTGTATATACATACAGAGATATACAGAGATATACATATATATGTGTGTATATATATATATATATATATATATATATAAACCTGGCCTGTTTCCTGTAGGTTTCCTCTATGAATAGATAGAAACAAACACTTTTAGAATGTGATGTTTCTGATAATTTTTTACTTCAAGATGAAATGAATCATATGTTATAAGCAGTAATTTCTTCCCAGTGAGAAAGGGGTATATTTATTCTCCATATAACAAAATAAGGGTGAAATATTCAAATACAGATGTCTTCATAGAGCTAAATAGAATCCTATTCCCACGTGCTTCAAAACCTGAAAAAATATATTTTCCTGTAGCCACGACTGCAAATTTTTAGTAGTCGCAAGTGTTGCCAGGTTTGCAAATCTTTCAGCAGAAGTACAAGCTCAATTTGAGTGTTGAAGTCACGTATTTTGTCGTCTGAATGGGAATGACACGCTTCTCAAAATCTGTCCCTCTCTGCAGATGCTGAGCCCATCAGAAAACTTAATTGAACTGATTCATCTGACAGGTCTGAGAGAAATGTGGCTCTTCCACAACACAAAGAACAACTTTAACAGGAACAGCTGTGCTTGTGAAGTGCTGTGCTTGCTCTTGATTATAAAGGGACTGATGAGATGAGAATGAATGTCTTGACTGAGCTCAACAATAAAACGTCCCTGTGTTAACTTGGATAGACAAGTTCTGGCAAGGTCCACTGTCTTGGTATGTTTTAAAAACCCCAGGAGGTTTTCTGCCATGTCCTCAATTGATCACTGTTATGCTATTGAAATCAATGACTTGTCACCAGGTGCTCTCTGGTGATACATTACTTTTCCTCCATCTCAGTAAAAAGGTATGATTTCTTCTTGTTCAAAATCACTTCAAAAGGGCAATACAATTTATCTAGTTTTATTGCTTAAGCATTTTTCACTCTTTTTTTTAGAAAAACCATACTGGAAAAAATTCTCTCCTCTCAAAGTGATCCTTCACATTCATCTATGAATGTGTTCCAGTCTTAAGACTTGTTTTATATGGAGTCCTTTTTTTAACTGGAGCATGCATCACACACTAGAATAAAAATCAAAGAGCATGGGGGAAGCAATAAAACCATAAAGGACTTATAACCAAACTGACACAGAAAGGTGGGAATACCAAGACGATGGGCGGTCTGGATCTGAAAGTCAATGATTGCTTGAGGTTGCTCATTCTTAACCTTTAGAATTTATATCTATTTTTCTTCCTGTTCTTGAAAAACTTCTGCAACGCAACATATCAAAAAGGCATTTTACATTACTTGTGTTATAAATTTAGTCCAGACCTCTCTTTTTGTTCAGGAATGCTGCATTTCATAAAGTGAAAAAAATGAAGCATTGCCCAGCACCCATCAAATTCTGGTTTGACCTTCTTCTCAATTATTATTAAAATGGTGTTGGTTATTAGAAGACAGCATGTGGCATTTACAATTTTCTTTCTGCTTTTACAGACTTCTCTAATTTCTATTGAATATTAAGGATATCCATATGTCAAAATGTCCTGTCAGAAATGCTATGCATCAAATTTATTTATATAGATCTAACTGACCAGTAATTTTTTTTCTCTAATCTCACCCAGACCTTCCCACAGTTAGAATAACTGTTTTTAAATAGTTATGTGAATCTGAATAGAAGCATCTTCACCACTCTACCTAGGTCAGCCTGTGAATGTCTTTTTCAGATGTTTTAGCTGTTAAACTCAGTAATATCGGGCTCTGATTTCCCTCTGAGTTGCTGTGTTTCTCCCAGGCAATCCAGGTTTCACTGGCTCATTCTTGCTACCGTTTGATAGCAACCAAAATGTTGTCCTACAACCCTAAAGAAAATGTATCCGAGGAGGAAAACTGTAATTTTTTTCTAGTCTACATTTATTAAATACTGAAGATCCTAACTCTTCATAAAAAGAATCACCATGTGCTGGTAAGACTTGAAGGGGCCAGAGTCCTCTGTTGAAATAACTGTGGAAATAATTTCTCTAAATCATCCCTACTGCTAATGTTTCACTTATTCTTTCAACATTTTCCACTTTATTGGAATTGGAAATATTTAAATCAGGTAGAAATAGTGGGTCTGAAGCCACATGTATTTACTGCAGCAATCAGAAATATTTTTCCCAATAAATATTTATACTTATATAATTAAACCTTTTGCATCTCTCTCTAAAAAGCAGGGAACTTTACCTGTCTTTCAACAGCTTAATGAACAGCTCCAGAATAAAAATTTAGGCTAAATATCTACAACATTCCTTCTATTGATTTAAAGATCTGTTATGTGAGTGAGATCAGTGAAAGTCTCTCCTTACACTTTGCCAGGAGTAAATCAGCAAGGACACACATCTGATTTCAAGATGGACTTGCAGAATACCCCAGTGAAGACACTGTCTGCATTCCTAGAAACTCTTTATTTAAAAGCTCAAAGAGGGCTGACAGGAGCGTTCTGTGGCTTAAAGCAGTGTTATACTCAAGTTTTTCAAAAGACTTGTTTCCCCATTCCAAGAGAAAGTCAGAAGTATGTGCCTTATGATCTGTTTTCATAAAGATGTTTTTGTCTTAAGACAGCACGGAGAAAAAAACGCCAGGCCAATTTATTGTATAAAATAAGACAAAGAGATTAAAGAGAGGTCCTTTAAACTCAGACCTGAGGCCCAGGGAATACACATGATGCACATGCCTCTAGACAGCGGTTCTATGATTTTATAACAAGGTCCATCCAATCCCAGGTCGGTCCATCCCCTGGTTCTCCCCAGTTCTGTCCCCGACACACCCCTTTGGGAATTGAGTTTAGCGTCTTTGGGATCCCTTGTACCTCATCTTTATCTTCTCTGCAGCATGTACAGTCCTTGGAGCTCCTCCAGAGTTCTGGGCTGGAAGGTCACTGTGTCTGCATGATACCTTCTGGGCCAGGCTTTTCTACAATTCTACCTTGAAAAGAAGATTAAACACGCTACCGGAATTTAGAGGGATTGATATGGAATGGGATAATAGGGTTGGGTATGTGTAAACATTACGCTACAGGGTAAGGGATATAATACAGCTACATTAAAATCTACATTCACTATACAACTACTTCTAAAATCTACAAAAGTTAAAAATCCAAAACCTCTGAGGCATCAGTGTTTTAAAGATCTTTTATAAAGAAGAGTTGCTATCTTACTCTGTATTTGGCTAATTAAAAATACCTCAGAATATGTCAGAGGGTTAGTCACAATCTAGCCAAATATAAATGTGTTGGTGGAGGAGTTCAGGAACAAGCAAAAACGACCAATGTGATCACGCAATATTCGGTTTATTTACACAATTCACTTCGTTCTATACGATCACTACACTCTGGTGCATGCTCTCTCTTACGCTATTGGTTACATACCAAGGTTCACGGGCCAAGCATGCACTACAAATGCACTTTTAATTGGATTATTGCAGGTGTCCACGAGCTGTGACGAACATTGTCTCCTCCTTAAACTCCTCCTTTGTTTTCATCCAACTTTCTCCTCTTTTTTTTTTTCGCCACGAAGCCCTTTCTTATCGTGACCTGCGCTCCTACACTGTCCATGGATAACTCCTCTGGCCATGTCAAGGTTAAGGCGCATGAGGCGTAGTGTGGATCGCTCACAACATGACCCTGGTCCTGCAGACACTTCACATAAATGTTTAAAATCAGTGATCTGAGTTAGGAGCTCTGTGAGATTTCTAAAGATATTCCACTGAGCTGTCACACTTTTACCAAATGTTCCACTTGTTTTGTGTGCAGACAGGATTGCTTTGGTATCAAGTTACAGACTGTATTCCCACTCACTGTTTTCTTAGGCATTTCTAACAGTAATTTTTGTTTGTTTCTAATTTATTCTTATTTATTTTAATGTTGTGAAGTGATCAACACTGGCTCTGCTATCAAAAGATTTCATTTGTATATGAATGCCTTACTTTTCTTTCTTAAGTTTGATTTATGACTTGCCTTTGTACCTGTCCATTTTATCTTGTATTGTGTGGATTTGAGATAGAACTGTACTAATTTTTTATGTTTTGCTACATGAAGTTTTCTCCTCCATACTTCCCCTTCATTGATTGGGAAATGTATATTCTACAAAGACTCTACCAGCNGCTACAGGGTAAGGGATATAATGCAGCTACATTAAAATCTACATTCACTATACAACTACTTCTAAAATCTACAAAAGTTAAAAATCCAAAACCTCTGAGGCATCAGTGTTTTAAAGATCTTTTATAAAGAAGAGTTACTATCTTACTCTGTATTTGGCTAATTAAAAATACCTCAGAATATGTCAGAGGGTTAGTCACAATCTAGCCAAATATAAATGTGTTGGTGGAGGAGTTCAGGAACAAGCAAAAACGACCAATGTGATCACGCAATATTCGGTTTATTTACACAATTCACTTCGTTCTATACGATCACTACACTCTGGTGCATGCTCTCTCTTACGCTATTGGTTACATACCAAGGTTCACGGGCCAAGCATGCACTACAAATGCACTTTTAATTGGATTATTGCAGGTGTCCACGAGCTGTGACGAACATTGTCTCCTCCTTAAACTCCTCCTTTGTTTTCATCCAACTTTCTCCTCTTTTTTTTTTCCGCCACGAAGCCCTTTCTTATCGTGACCTGCGCTCCTACACTGTCCATGGATAACTCCTCTGGCCATGTCAAGGTTAAGGCGCACCAGGCGTAGTGTGGATCGCTCACAACATGACCCTGGTCCTGCAGACACTTCACATAAATGTTTAAAATCAGTGATCTGAGTTAGGAGCTCTGAGATTTCTAAAGATATTCCACTGTGCTGTCACACTTTTGCTAAATCTTCCACTTGTTTTGTGTGCAGACAGGATTGCTTTGGTATCAAGTTACAGACTGTATTCCCACTCACTGCTTTCTTAGGCATTTCTAACAGTAATTTTTGTTTGTTTCTAATTTATTCTTATTTATTTTAATGTTGTGAAGTGATCAACACTGGCTCTGCTATCAAAAGATTTCATTTGTATATGAATGCCTTACTTTTCTTTCTTAAGTTTGATTTATGACTTGCCTTTGTACCTGTCCATTTTATCTTGTATTGTGTGGATTTGAGATAGAACTGTACTAATTTTTTATGTTTTGCTACATGAAGTTTTCTCCTCCATACTTCCCCTTCATTGATTGGGAAATGTATATTCTACAAAGACTCTACCAGCTAATGACACTTGAACTGTTTGAACAGAGTTAAAAATTTGGCTACCCTAAAGCCTTTTCCTGCCATTTGCTCTAGAGTTGGACTCAATGATTATTGCGGATCCCTTCCAGTGCAGAATATTCTGTGATAATTGGGAAAATCAGTTACTAAGAAAGAATTAGTACAAAACCACCTGTTTGTCATAGCCCTGCTCATTGTATCATAATGTAAATGTAGTCATAAATAGGTGATTAGTAATTAATTCAATTAAACAGAAATCTGAGTCTCTAGCCTGTGATGTAAAATACTTTTTATATCCTTATGATGTGCTGTAGAGGCAGTTACCATTCTAAACCAACTTTCTTTCAAGAGTGTGTTCCAGCCTTTGTCTCCAGCAGTTTTAAGCAAATTTATTGTGTAATTGACTTTTTGATTACTTGTTTGGATAGGTCTTCTGTGAGACTTGTTACTTTGGCTAATGAAGATGTGAAGTTTAGTCATAGCCAGACATAAGAGCTGGACTGTAAGATTTACCAGGTTGATATTACCTTCAATTTATTTAATTCAGCAAGGTCTTGCAGAAATGGGTTTGGAACAATGTATATTTTGTCATCAATTAAATTAAATTTAAAAAAAGCTCATTGACATGACCTTACCTTGCCCTAGAAAAGATTCTTGCTTATGTATTGGCTTCAGAAGCTGTATAACAGCTGTATAACAGAACCTAAATAATTCTTATATAATATCCTGGAGCGTGAATGCAGTAATGGATTGCCAAGAAATAGATGAGCAATGAAAAGTAAAAATGGTCAGAGAAGGATGTGAAGGGAAGTAGAAAGTGAGAAATTTTCCAGGACAAAACTCAGGAGGAAAAGGATTAAAGGACCAAAAATTAGCTGTTAAATCTTTGAAAGCTTTTGTGGGATAAAAATTTAAATATAACTGAAAGATATTGAAAGGTTTTTTTTTTTATTAGGGTACTGTCCTGGTTTTATCTGGGTTAATTTTCTTCTTAGTAGCTGGTATATGGGCGATTCCATTACCCTGAAACAAATCTTTTCAAATGGACCCTGAGCAGAAAATAAGAATTGTTTCATTCACTTAAAAATTAGATATAATTATTAATATTTTATAGCTTTGTATTCTGCTATAAAACATTTTATAGAAATTGAAGTCCACGAGAAAGCTTTGCATTGTAAGCAGATAAGCAATTAAGGGAAAAGAGTTTGTTACCATAACAGCTTCTTATTGACCCTCTTATTGAACATAAGAATCTCAGAAGTACTGTATATTTTAATGATATTTTCAGAGTTATAAAGTGGACCGAGGAAATGCTACATAAAACCGCTTTTCATATTTAGTTGGGAATACTACACATTCAGCTTCTGAAAAGCAATTTTCGTTTTTGCTGTATTTAAGGTCTTCTTTACCCCTTTTGAAAGCTAGCAAATATTAAAAGAAAAAAAAATTAAAAGATATTTATTTACAGTTTCCTGGCTGTGTTCCAGATTCCTTCTGCGCTATATGAAGACAATAAGCAGATGTTTCTGCTAGTGGTCAAAAACCATATTGTGAAAGTTGTGGGCTTTTGGTGAACTCTTCTTGTGTCCTTTCTGTACTTGAAAAACATGAACCTCTCTGGTTCTGTACTCAGTAACTACATAATGTTGTCCACCCATTGATGAAGAACAAACATTTAAAAAGCCCCCCAACAAATGATCTTTCAGTGACTGATTCCTACTAAGTTGTTCAGCACTTCATGACAGCCTTCTCTGAGGCCTGACAAGGGTGTGCTTTTGGTGCCAGGCACCCCAAGGTAGGAAAGCTGTTTAGTTGGGATGGATTTTGTCGAGGTCTAACACAGACATGCTCACCATGTGTTTAGCTGAAATAACTGTATTGGTTTATTCAGTTGCACCAGTGAAGCCTTCATGAATCACAAAGGCATGTATTTGTTTAGACATAAATTTCCAAAAGGTAAGGGAACAAGGTTGATGGGATCTGACAGTGTCTGATGGGAATAGGGTAAATTCACAGACAGAAGTGGAATTTGAAGTATAGTCACAGCATAAGCAAAGACTCTGTCTTAAATCATCTATCTATCACTGTGACAGTTCCCTGGGGATGCTTCCCTTCACCTTTGCTAATCACATGTAAAGGATCAGAGTTAGACAAGCAGATAACCAAACTTTGTTAGCCACAAAATAATGTCTGCGTGCTGCAGTTGCTTCTCCAGCAAATCTGTTAAACTTATTCTCAGATTGCCTTTATTGGCATTGCTGCTATTTGTTGGATTATCCTTTTTTTTTTTTTTCCCCCGCAATTAAAGCAATCATTAATGCTCTATGTTGAGTTTGAAGGGCATTAGGATATTTTTGCAGCCTGCAAGACATCTGGACAATACTAATCATGAATGGCTTGGGTGCAGATGGGGATTTCTTTTTTCCTGTTTTAGATTTATCCTCTTTTAATTAAGAGGATAACATGTATCTTACATGTCTTGTAAATATGATAGGAAGGCTTCTTGTCTGTGCCAGTACTGCTGCATCAGGACCACAGTAAAGGAGAGTTCAATGTGACAGCAACAAGGAAAAGAGATTCTGACCCTTCTCAAAGTGTTGGCTGGTCTCTCCCTGGTCCTGACAGCCAGTCTGCCCAGAGCAGATTGCAGCGTTGTCTGAGAAAGGCATCAGGACCTGATCCTGTTCACCATTGCCTAAACTTTTGCTGTCTTGTGAATAAAAAGAAGAGGTAGGTAGGATAATATCTAATTCAGGAGAGACGAAAGGCTGTAACAAATGTAGCACAGGAAAAATGCAAGAAAGACTATTTACTGAAATCCTCAATCTTGTGATGTTTGCCTCCTCAGTGTCTACACATAAAACTTTGTTCTGCTGAGGAGTCAAGCATCTCTGGACTGGTTTACCCTTCATGAACACATATTAGGATGCTGAAGGCACATGTATGTGTACAAGCACACTATTAGAATATTAACTTAGCATATGAAAATCTGAATTCTGACAACAATCTGACAACACAGAACAAACCTTGTATTGGATCTTTTAAGATTTACTTTTTCTCTATTGAACCAATTCCCTTTTTCTGCACTCTTCTTTCTTGATGCAGTGCCAAAAATTATGTTGAGCTTCTACTTCCTTTAAGTAAGAGGTGACAACCAGGGTATCTGCAACCAAGACTGAATTTAAAGACCACATTAATGTAGAGTCTTCAGCTCCCCCTCTAGTAGTGATGATGAGAGAGCAGAAGGGACAACATGAGGCTGTGCTGAAAAAGAATTGGGTAGAGGGACAGATGTTTCTACTTGGTGTGCAGACTGGAAGGGTCTGCACAAGGCCTGTGCTTGCAGTTGTTCTAGCTTGGGTTCAGCAGATTCATATATTTCAGCAGATTCATATATTCTGCCACTATGGAGAGAGCTTTTATCGTCACTGACAAATCTTTAATCACAACGTCAGTTCTCCCTCCTTGACTATTATTTTAGAAGATGATTTAAGAAAGCACTTAATAGACTTAATGAGGACAATAAATGACCGCAATGGAACCGATATGCAAATATTTTTTTAGTACCCTGCTGAATCAAGTTTGCAAGTCTTATTTCTAACCACAGTGGTAGAACCACAATTTCCTGCTGCTTTTCCTCACCCAAGAGATTTCATTTGGGAACAACTAATGCTTTCCCAATAACCTACAGGGTACTCCAGCTGAACATTTCTGTGCTTAGCAAATATGCTATTCAGTTGCTAAGAGGAGTAATGAATCCTTAAGTGTACATAGGAATGATTTATTGCATAATGTGAATTTACAGCCCACTATGGGAAATAATTACATTCCACTAATTGCAAAATTTAATAGTCCCTCCAACCTAGGAAATAGCAGTATGAGCAAGCACATCTGCAGCCATGCATTCAGAAGTGTGAACTACATGAGAAGAATTTAGCTGAAAATCAGTTTACCATTTAACCCCAGCTCATTTCAGAGATCTAATTCATGACAAAGTTGTTTTATACAGATCAGCTTGGAGGAAGTGGGACCACCAAAGAGACTGACCAGAAGAATATTAAGAAACTTGCTTCATCAATCTTCAGATTCATCATATTTCTGGTGGAGTCCCTCAGGAGGAAAACCAAGACTTTTGCCCATAATGTGGGTGGTTTTTTTAATGGGTATGTAATAATATACTTAATTCTATGCAGTGCAAATACACTCTTTTGCCACATACGCTTGTTAACCATGGGAAGGCAGTGAAAGTCCTGGTTCTTTCCTTTGAACTGTGTAAACTATTAGTAACTGTCAGGATCAATTTTGTAAATGTGCGGAATGAAGGCATACATATATATTAGGAAGAAATATCTTAGAAAATATATTAGGAAGAAATTCTTTACAGAGAGGGTAATCAGGCATTGGAATGGGCTGCCCAGGGAGGTGGTGGATTCTCCATCCCTGGAGGTGTTCAGGAAGAGGCTGGATATGGCACTCAGTGCATTAGTCTAGTAACCGCAGTGGTAGTGGATCAAGGTTGGACTTGGTGATCTCAGAGATCCTTTCCAACCTGGTTGATTCTATGAAAATGGCCCTTTCAGTATTTCAGTGGCTGTTCTAAGATGAAATTCAAACATGTCTGCTTTGAGATTGTCAGCTGAAATGTAGACAGTGTTTATTTTTACTCTTTGAAACCTGATTCACCTGTCAGGCTCTTTTTGAGCTGCACACAGTGGTGTGGTCTGCAGCTTCTACAACTGAGATATGGAATTTAGGAGGCAGATTTTAGACTAGGATCTGTTACATGAAACCAAAAAATTGACAAGGGCAATTCTGTTTTGATAGAATAGCATCTAATAGGAAGTGGAGCATATTAATTGAAATAAAGAGTTTGATCTAGTTTGTGTTATACTTAGTAAACTGGATATGCTGCAAAAGGAAAAGCCACCCATTAAGTGAAGTGTTTTGTTTAACCTTCAGATTGACTCTTGTGGTTTTTAAGGACAACTGCTTGGCAGATTATTTGTTCTCTCTTGGACCCGGGAAAGTAAAACCATCTTTCACTAACCAAAAAAGTTCTGACTTATCAAGATTCAGACGGCAACAGCAGATTGTAAGCAAATTGTCAGTCAGTTGGCATATAATGAAAGTATGTAGCAAAATTGTTATTTTTGGATGCAGGAATGTTCCAGAAGAGAAGACGTTAAATGATAATACTGTCCAAAGCTGATGAATTTTCTTGGAGAATAACTTCAAGAGCACAATCAGTTACACAAGAACTCGTTTAAACACAACTGCAACTTTTGCTTCCATAGTGTTACAAATTCACAGCACTGTGATACTAGAAAAGCCAGTAATGGATACTAGATACTCTTCTCACATTCATAGGGTTGAAAATTATGCTCTTGATCTTATCAAGACATAGGAGAATTATAGTATTTTTTATAAGTATAGATCATCCAATTTATTTTTATGTACTTGGAGTCAAAATCATTGTGTCAAAAGATAAGCCCCCTTCATTGGTTTTGCAAACAAAATGATCCAGGATTAAGATGTTTTTCCTTTTCTTTTCAAATACACTGTAAATTTAAGATTTTACCAAATTTTTATTTGTTTTCCAACCTCAAACGGGAAAAGTAAACAGTGTTATTCCAGAATGAAAATGCGCATCATTAAATAATATAATAGACATAAAAATATTAATGAAATATGTATAAAATACAATATGTATAAAAATATAATAGCTCTAGCTAAGCTGGTTGATGTAAATGACTTTCATGGAGGCACATCATCTGCCATCTCAAAGTCTGATAGGCTGCTCTCATCAAAATAAACATTGGCGTTTGGAAAAAAAATCAAATTATGCATCTATCATGGTGCAATATTGGTTTGTGAATCTGAATCTAATATTCTGGATTTCCTTCATTTCCATTTGGAATTGTGTGCTAAAGCAAGCTGAAGAAAAGTGTGGGTTGGATCACCCTGATTTGCTAAGGAAACAATCAACAGCAGTTTGAGGGTTTTATTAGTTGGGTTTGTGTTTCTGATGCTTCTTTTTTTGAACCACACCATGTGGGCAACATTATCCTTTCTTTCTGTATCAGAAGAAGCTGTCTTACTCCTTGAAAAATAGAAAAGAGAGAATACCTTTCAAAAAAGTCAACCAATATCTATTTTGTTCATGACTATAAACTGTCTGGATGTACTGATCAGAAGAGTGAAAGCAGCAGCAGATCCAGATTATAAATGTGGGTTATAAGCCCTCCCCCCCAGCCCAGATATCTTCTGGAAGTCAGCATATTGTTGATTCATCTCTCTCTCATTCTCTGATCTGGTGCTTTCTAAATTTGCTTACCACAAAATTTTCTTTTAAGTAGGAATGCCAAAAATTGTCCACCTCTAATTCTCTGTTAATTAATACAATTCCATCAAGTCCTAGGATTTACAGATCCTATATGGAAAATGCATTCATTTTTGTTTCTACCTGCTAATCCACATGCAGATAGAGGTAGCTGCACTCCTCTTTCTATGAAGTTTTGATGTTGGCTAGTTATTTAAAGTACCCTTTAAAATTGAGAGAAGTAAAAAATGATACATAGAAACCAGTAGGGTATTCAGTTATATGATGGCACTTGAACATCTGTTTTAGAAGTTAAAGTCTAAGGTTATATTTTACAATACAAAAAATACAAACCCTTCCTAGGATTACAAACATGAGGCTGAAGTTGTTTGCAAAATGACTGCAGCAGACTGCAATATGCTTGAATAAATATGTTCATTATTATTCATTTAAATAAATACTTTCAAAATAAGAAGGTCACATCCTGAGTTTTCCTAAGTAGCCAGAGTACAAATGAGTGCTAGTTTGTACCATTTGGTGGTATGTTCAGCAGTTCAGCAGTTCAGGACTACTCAACACTTGATATTCACATTGCTTGTAGTGACAAGCTTTGTTTCTGTGTCCTAAAGATAGTAATCTCTTACATCAAGGTTTTTGGCATAAATAGTTCAATTGGAAGATTGTTACAATATTAGGTAACCTTGCCACTGATTTTCTCCTAAAACTGAAAAATAGCTTTTACTCCAACTCCAGCAAAAACCTTATTGATTGATGAACACAGCCAACAGTTGGGAAATGATACAGTGAAGGACCATTCAAATGATTCAGCTGATATATGAGCACTGCCCTAAAAGTTATGGCTGACAGAAAAAGGCCTGACCAGACTCTGAGACAGCCGGGATTTAAATTCATGGTTTGTCTGTACCTATTACCATGCTGGTAATGTCAGACAAGTCTTCCATTCATGTTCTGTAGCTTTGGTACTCATGTATTTTGGTTTATTTGGGCTTGTTCTTCCCCTATACCATCAGAACTGCAGAGATCACATGCCCTAAATATGGTCTTACTTTATTATGCAGACACTATATCTTCTCAGCAAGGGACTTGTCCTTAGAGGCTTTAACTTAAATATTCACTTTACCTTATTTTTTACAGATTAACAAATGTGAAAAATCAAGGAAACCTCTGTGTGAGTTATAAAAACAATGTGTTCTGGAGTAAGCAAAGGGTGTCATCATTCTTTGGGAAACTTAGTCAAGTTACTGCAACCTGTGTTGCTGACAGCACTGCTGAATAAAGACTACAGAAGTAACCTTCATTTTGGCATGCCAGACTTTTGAGTACTTGATATTAAACTCTTTGTACTCCTTTTAGTACAATGTGTAATAAACTCTACTTTCTACACACCCAAGGAGAGATACCCACTATATGTGTACATGTATTTGGGGTTAGAGAGTTAGATTATTTTGGGCCAGTGACTGGGCTGGTATAGAAATTTCATTTTTAGTATTTATTGGAATACAAAAAGACTTAGCTGTGAAAGATGTTAGTATAGTAATTTATTGTAAATTTGTAATAGATTTCAGATGGTCTCTCAACACTTTCAAAGGTAATGGTTCCTGAAAAAAAAGAAAAATAGTCCTTACACAGCATGTATCCATCAGGAAACAAGGTTAAAAAAGCAATGTTGGAGCATATGTAATTTACAAAGAAAGGGATTTTGGAAGGGCTTGAAGTTGAGCTCCCTTTCTATTGCTGATAAATTTCTTTGCCCCAAGAACCATCCTGTAACCTCTCCTTATTTATTAAACAATTGTTTATTTGAAAATATGAAAATCTCAGCAGATTTTCTTTTACCCAATTCCTGAGGTCACAAAATCAACCAAACTGAACCTTTAGCAGATATGAGAAAGCTCAGTCTTGGTGATTCTTCAGCCTTACTTTAGGAATGGATGTGAAATTATCAGCTACTTTCATATATACTGCCGGTGGGTAGAGCTTTTTAAAGTTTACTAATGCACATAGTAGCTACCTATGAATAACAATTTACTGGGCTAAATATTAATATGCTCATCACAACCTGATGAAATGCCTGATGGGGCTTTACCAGCCAGGCTGATCGTCTTGTGTTGCTGAATTAACATTTTCTGTGTTCCTGCTCTTTCTTTCTTATAGTTCTGTTTTCACATAAGTATTTTCCTCTTGAATTCTTGAGCTCTTGACTCAAATATTAGAAAACTTCTTAGTGTTTTCACATGCATTATCTTGTGTAGCCTCACCATATGTACTTTCTTATACCTTAATAATAATATTCTCACTAAAAGAGCGCAAAAAAATGTGCAGCTCCATTGCGTGGCAGCAGATCTTGGATCACTGAGCCTGAACCACTGACTGATGATTTCTTTGCACTAAAGGAGGAGAGCCGATGGAAAGAACCTGAAGGTCAGTGTATTGCAGGCACTTTAAAGCATTCTGTTTTGAAGCAGCCAGCTATTTCTCTTGTAAATGGAAACCCTTATTCTCCAGAATCCAGTGGTGAACACAATTCCACACTGTCCTTTACTCTGTTGAAGTGTTCATTTTACTCCAAGACTGAGAGAAATTTACTTATATTTGACACTTGTTAACTTGTATGCTGTTAAAACTACAACTGGGTTATTACTTCATAACATTTTCAAATTCTTTCTCCTATCAGCTGAATCATTCATGTGCCAAACTATTATGTTTAGATGTCCTTTCCCCTTTCCCAGATATCTTGCTCTTGCAGCCTGAAATATATGTATGCAAGCTATTGATTGTCTCAAAAATCCATTATTACTGGGTGGAACTCAATAGCATTACAGCTGAAGTTGACAAACAGATTATGGATTGTTCTCATTAAACATTGATCCTGATATTTTAAACAACGTCCCCAACTTTCAAGGATTAAAATTAGGATTCAAAGTTGGAAGAATGGAAGGCATGTCCCAGGTAATGACTAAATCATGAATTCTTCACTCATGTTTTTGAAGACTTTAGGTCTCCTTGCTTTTGACTGCTCTTGTAAGGGAAATCCTTAGATGCCTTTACTGTTCTATGAAGTGTGTTTTTTACATATAGCAGCATAGAAGGAACTTGTAGTCAGTGAAAACTTGCAATGGCAAGTTAACCAAGTTCCCTCCTATTTTTGATTAAATTCTCTTACTAGTTGGGTATTTTAATGTTACATTGCAGTTTTAATGTAAATAGATTCTAAATTACCAACAGCAGTTTCTTTAGTGTGGGTCAAGAAACTTAAATCAATTTTTTTATACAAAAGGAAAAAAAGGTTCTAGCTCTGAATGTAGTTTTCAGGTATAAACTGATATTTTCTAAAATTATTCTCACAATGAAAAGTCAGTTACAAGTCATATCCTCATGAAGCTGCCCAAGAAGGAATAATGCCTTCACACACTCTGGTAGCTTATGGGAGACAAAAATCTGGAGATCCCAGCTTCCTGGGGTGAGTTTCTTTGTGAAACCCTTAAAATAAGACTCTGACTATGCATGACAGTGCCAGGAATTGGATCATGATAGTATCAAGTACCCTGTTTTTTACTGAAAAATGTCAATATTTCATCTGGCATCAATTTTTTTTTTTTTTAACAGCTGATAACCTGAGGGCTTTGAAAGGGCTTAATAATTTTAATTTTTCTTCTGACATGGTAATCTGATACGACTTCCGTGCATTGTGTTGCTGCACTGTTCTTGAGGCATTTGTCTAAACCACTGTGGCTGGACTGAAGACAGAGTAAGTTTTAATGAATGTTAATTTTAGACATGATGCCAAAAGAGGAGAAGAGAAAAGGCAATTTTCTCTCAGTCTTTGGAAGGAAATGCACTAACTGGGATTTTTTGTCGCCTTTCTGGTTTACTGCTAAGTTTAGATCTCTGTAAGTCATTATAGGACAGTTCTATTTCAAAAAGCAGATACTCACTGCCACTTGCCAGCCAGAGGGGCAAATAAGACTACTAATGTGGAACCAGAGAGTCTGTGTGCTCTGTGTGTCATGAGCTAAACACTTGCAATGACACATGCCATGGTCCTGAATAGAAAAAGAGTCCGTACACCATCCAGTGCTGCCAAGAGGATGATGTTTCAGTGGATGGATGATCATCTGTACACAAACTGTGCTTGGAGAACATCTGGGTCAAGGTGGAGTGTAATCAATCTGCCCTCAGTGGCTTAAACTGCTCAAGGTTTTTCAGATTCAATCACTGAAGTTTTCCCCAGCGTGGGTATAAACATGTCCTGATATCCTGACTAATGGAGGGATTGACAGCTCTGTGCTTAGAATCCAGTAAAATCTTTCACATTATCCTGAACACACATTGTGAAAGACTCTTCATCTCTGTGCCATTACCTGCCAGGCAAGACACCGTGACATCCCTCTTTTTCCCTTGAGGTATGTTTTCTCTTAGAAGGACATGAGGGAAGGGTTTTCAGAGATGTGTTTTAAATGCCACACTTCATAAAGGCATTATTCTTTGATAATCTTTTTTTCCAGCACCTTTTTCAACTGAAATGGTGCATCAGGCTCCTGTCAGAAAGCCTCTTTTCATCACAAGTCCCTCAGCAGGCAGTCCAGCCGTGACACAGAGGAAATAACAGCTTGCCACCTATTCAGAGGGAGAGTCACCTTGGAGGATCTGTGCCACCTTTATTCTTCTCCCCTGAAAATATTGTTTAGTGTATATAGGCCTGTTATATATTTTCTTTTTTTTTTCCTGAATGACAGGCAAGCTACAATTTGGTTTCGCTTAATGTTACTGTCAAAAAATGGAAATACTTTGGATGCAAAACTTGACCTTAAATTGACTTGAAATGAGATGAAGCAGTACAAAAGAGTATCAGCAAACACAGAAAAAAACCCCCTAAACAACCAGTCTCTTTTTTTCTTAAAGACAGTCCTATAGTTGCATGTGATCAATTTATTCAGAGTAGGTATATATTAGTAAATGCCATCTTCCATTTATTTGGTGGATTTTTCTGTTCTACTTGTGATTTGTATCACACTTTATCTGAAACTTTGACCAGGAAAGCCTAAAAATTCCAAACTTACAATTCAAACTTACAGTTTAGCAAGCATCTGTGTGACATTTTTTGTAGGTATAATATTGCTACAGGGGGGGAAAAAAAAAATTATTCTATAAAAGGGAAGTGTAATTTTTAATTAGTGTGCTGTCTTTCCAGGGTCCAAATTATCCTGCATTATGGGACTCCTAGTTCTTACTCCTCATTTACAGCCATACCATATGAGGAAAACAACTTTCCCAATTGTTCAATTCCTCAAAAAATTCTCTCCTTTAAATTACTTTCTGAACCGGAATACTTTAATGAACTGACATAGGGAGAAAAAAAATCTGCCTTCAAAACAAGTCTGTCTGCAAAGAGGATATGTCTGTAAAACGATGATTTTAACTCAGTTTAAACTACTTCTTCTATTAGAAATGTATGTTTCTAATACTTTACTGGTTCAAAAATTTTTAAGGGTCAGTGGATATTAGCTCAGTTATTTTATTTAAATTTTAGAAAATACAATGAGTAAAAGGTAAGGGAGCAAAGGTTTTATTTTTTTTTTAAATTATGCTGATACTTTATCTGAAGTAAAAGAAATTATTTTGTTTAAATTAAAAATCAATTGAAATATTAAATAAATATTTTCTATTAAAACTAAATGTTTCCTTAACAAAACTTTCTTCAGAAATAGATCCCACATTGCACTTTTCAGATCAATACCTTTACGTGTTCTCTGTCTCCCAGGAACTTCATTATTTTCAGCCCAGGGGCATCCACTTATGAAGAATTTTGATTTTGAAGGATGATTGATCTTCCCCATGAGAAGAAATCCGTTTATGTAAAGTAATAAAACCCAAAAACCTAGTATTCTGTTTGAATTTAGTCTAAGTGGAGATCAAGGTACAAAAACACAATCTGAGAGGTGCTGAAGCTTTTATTCTAAATTCAGAAGAACATTAAAATAATAATAATATAATAATAAAGAGATTAGCATTTCATAATTAAGTAGTAGCATTTTGCAATGTAACAGTATCATGGCCTCTCTAGTGAATGATTGCTTGGAATGGCATGTGCACAGGAAAGGTTATGACAATAAAATAAGGAGTCAGGAATTAGCAAGCTCTTCATTATTATCCTTCTAATGCCTCCCTAATGGGCAATGTGCATCAGGAAAAAAACCTCAAACACTCAGAAAAGTAGTTCATATGAACACACTGCTACCTTTCCCTGAAGGTTAATAATTCATCTCTATAAACGTGGTGTACCAGAAGGCCCTAATCTGTGCTAAACTGAGCAATTTAAGTTTATATCTTCTTCTCTTTCTAGAAAAACCTCTTGATAAAAATATACTAGCTAAACCCTAGGCTACATTCTTTCCTCACTTGACTCACTATAGTGAGACAAGGAGAAAGAAAAAATTCTAGAGGACTTCCTCAAAGGAGAAAAATATTTAAAGTGAAAATGACAGTCAGAGAAGCAAAGTTAAAAAAAACCACCCGAGAATCAACTTATTTCGTCACCACTGACCACACAACTTTGGCTGTTTGCAAGAACATTTTAGGACCTTTCTGAGCTCTTCTGCAAGCTTAATTTAGCAGCTTCTTTTGTAACTAAGGTGAAGTCAAAAGAGGTCATGGGTCTGCTAAGAAAACTCACTTGCATTAATTCCGCAGCTTTTATCTGGTGACATCCCTTTCAGCATTTTAGCCTCATCATCCCTGAGGCCTGCAGGACAGAGGACCATGACTAAGCTCAAAATAAATAGAATAATTCAAAAGCCTCAACCTTAAACATTGAAAGAGCATGACTTGTCTCCCTCCCTCTGTGCTCTCTGCAGAGTGCAAATTAATTCTCTTTTTTTTAGTTTTAGGGCTTTTTTGAGTGTAGTGATATTTTTTCTAACTGAATATGTGAATCCCTGTATTTGCTTTGACAGAAATGTATCTCAAAAATATTCTCAAATCGTTGATCTGAAAACATTTTTTTAAATTAAAAAATACCAGCAGAAATTCTCACAAGCATGTAGGAATTTCAGGAGACATAGAATAATCTAACCATGGGACACTCTGCCACATCATCCCTGGAGCAACTCCTATGTATCCCCTACAACATCCTGAAACACCAAAGGGTTGGCCTTGATTTTATTTTTCCCTTGAAGTTGTAAGTATCAGGTCAAATATGAATTGTTCTGAATTCTGGATGCCTTTTCCCATCTGTGGGAATGTGGAAGCTAATTTCTGTTCAGCCTAGAAGGACTTTGGAGGGAAGAAGCTACTTTTCCCAGGAACTGTAAAACCAGGAGGAAGATTTAGCCAGCTAAGCTCAAATGACAACAACAGAGCAGCTGGTGGTTATTACAGGATTTATAACAAAATTCAGTAGCAGTACTAAAGGTGTTCAGCACAAACTCCTATTCCTCCCTCATCTGTCAGGTTTCCCCAGCCCCAGTCGCAAGAAGGCAAAAGATAGAGAATTATATCCTAGCAAAGAAATCCCACAAACCAGGAAAAACATTTAGGATGAACGAGTAAAAAACAATCTAACTGTCCATCAAAAACATTACTTCTGTGATGAATATTGCACACATTTTTATCAGTATACTTTGGTATACTTTGTTATTTACTTGGTATACTTTGTTATTACTAATGTCCATTATATCAGAAATGGAACACTTTTTTTTTTTTTTAAAGAATTGTGAGTTTTAAAATTACCCAAATTTTTATTTAAAGCAATCAAAATTAAATAATTAGTTTTAAAAGCTAAAGCAGCTGGGCAGTATACTTACAGAGAACTCACGTTTCTTAGAGCTAGGGCACAGTAAATCAACTAGTAAAACAGACAAAAGGTGGTAGCATGTTGTTGAGAATCAAAAGATGTAGGTTGGAGTCTCCTGAAAATCATCAGAATGGACATTTCAACTTTGTTAGCACTGAGATTGGGAATTATAATAGAATGCACCAACAGTACGATAAAATCCCACACAGAGCTAAACTCTCTTTCAACCCCAATAACCAGTGTGATTCCACTTTCATAAGCAGATGTTAGAAACTTTATAAAATATATATTTTGGCCGTACCTTACAAGGAAACAGTCAACATTTGCTGACACACTCAATTATTCAAAATGTCCTTCTCAAAAATTTATTCAGTTACATTAACCAAACTATAAAAATTCTGAGATCAGAAATAACCCATAGAAACAAGAATAGTGTAAATGTCGCTTAAACTGTTTTTTCTTCAAAAACTCAGTTTTTACTTCTCAGAACTGCACTGCAGTTTATAAAGGTAATAAATTCAGCCTAAAGGACTGACTTAAATCTGCAATGTCCTTTCTCTTGCTATGGCTGAAGCCTAAAATGCAGCCATTTCTTTTCTTGTTAGGTGATATCACTCACTTCATACCTCTCATCATAACTGCACTCATTATGCAGTAAAATCAGAAATACAAGTTGGAAATGAGGGTCAATCACATCTGTTCATTTCCTGTTACAAATTCAAAATTTCAGAAAATTTACACCCAGCAGAGCTGCAGCTGAGCACTCAACCTTCTTTCATCTCTAAGGAAAGTTTATGGCTTGAAGGCTCCTGATCTTTCCTCTCTGCAGGACTTTTCTGAAGAAGAATCCCTTTCTCCTTTCAGGGACTTTTCTATCACTGGTAAATCCTATTCAAATATTTATGCTTTCCACAAGGTCAACTCTGTTTTGCCCTTAATTTTTCATCCAGTGTTAGGAAAGGCAGAGGGTTGCAGTTCTTTAATTTTTAGATTGTGTAGCAACGAGATACTTTTAGGATTTTATACATCCTAAAAAGCATCAAATGCTTTTTAGCATTTGATTCACATTCTGTGAATGTGAATTTACAATCTGTGAATGTTTGTTGAGAGACTGGAAGTACTGAGGAAAGAAGGAACCATGCAACCTCCTGATGGAACGTGATGAAGGTCCATTCAGTTTCTTTTAGAATGTGTCTGTAGTAACTGAACTAATTTTACCTTTTACACACAAAGCTGTCTAATTTCAGTTTGAAAAACTCTTCTGTGTTTAGACCTACAAAAAAAACCCCAAAACAACCCTGCTGCTTGACTTGGTGGGAGATATCTGGCAAAGACAAAGCTGTCTGATAATATTTAAAGCTCAGTGGTGAAGAGGAACACTCTCTTCAGAGAGAAATAGAAATTGTAAATAGAAAAAGTGGCATGTATTTAAAAAAGTATAATATTATTGAATGCAGGAAAAGAATCGTGACCATGAGATTTATTATGCTATGGAGTGGTCTGTCCTGGGGTGAGATGTGAAAGCCTCACTCTTTTAGAACCATTTGAAGCATAGTGAACAGAAGAAGATGTATTGTATGGAAAAGCCTGACTCTGGCAGGAGTATAAAATGGATGGACTGATAGATCTTTACAACTGCAAATCTATGATTCCCTGACTTGGAGGTCCCTGTTGCTTAATTAGTGCCATTAGTTTCAGCTGAATTGTTATGATGTGGTAGTTATTGTGCAAAATAAAATCAATAGATGTGTGTCTGTGCTGCACAGTGGGGAGGAGAAATTCACAGCAATGTAAAACTGTCACATAAAAAAAAAAAAAGGAAAATGTCTAAATTTTTAAAAGTAGCAAAATATCTCCTGTATAGCAGGTTTATACCAGACAACATAAACACCTGCAGTTATGCTATTCAGTATCACTAGGGTCTGGTATTACTCGTTGGAGATAAATTACAGTTGCAATAGTGCATATGGTAAATAAGACACCAATTGCTGACCACACATTTCCAGGAAGGAAAATTAGGCAAGTATATAAACAACTGTGGTTTTAATACAGAATAAACGACTATATAATGTTTCTAATATATATAAATTAATGTATAGTGGTTGAGCAAGTTTGTGTGGTAATTGTAGTACAGCAATCTCATGGCTCTGTTTTAATAAAAAATTAAGGCACCATAGGATAGTAAATATTTATAGGTTTACCGTCAAATAAGAGCAGAATTTATTTACTGGAAAAAACCACAATGACATTTTCCTTAAGAAATAAGGTATTTAGTCCTACAGTATAGGAGCAGCTAAGCAAGTCAATACCAGCCATCTGGGTTATATGAAAAGAAAATATTAAAGCAAAAATATTGTGGTCCTGAACGAACCAGATTTAATATTGGTGTGTGTGTGTGAAAAGAATTACAAGGTAAAGCTGGAAAGCCGCTTGAAGCATGATTGTTCTTTGTGGCTGAAGGCAGCCAGGGGAGTGTCTGTGTGGAGTGTGTGCAGATAAGTAAAATCTGGCCTGGCTTCATAGCTCAGACCCTTATTCTGTATATAAATGCAGAAATAAAGTTACAAGAGAGTTCTACTTGGACAAAGTCTGTCTCCTGTGGATTCATTTGCCAAAGAGGGTGTTGAGTGAGGGACCTTAGCTGTACTATAGATCTGGAGATTGGTTTAATACTCTAGACTACCTATTTCATTGCATATGCAATAGTTTTGTTCTTTATGAGCATTCACAGAACAACTGCATTTTGCTGCTTCCACAGAAAGGAAAAGATAGAGAAATCAGTGTTATCTCTAATTTAGCCGAGAACTAGTTTCTAGTTGGTTTTTTGCTTCATGTTTTTCTTTGTCAGACTGTGCTTGGTCTTCTGGTAAAGTTATTTAATGACTTCTGTAGGATGGTGAGTTCCCAGGACTTTTTGCTTGAAAACTACCTAGAATTCTTGCATTAAGAAAATTCAGAGAATTTTGTTATATGGATCAATATGAAGGCTTAGTCACCCACTTAGACCTCATAGTATTGTCTGAGCATAGCTCAACTGAATTGCAGATCATAAACTACTCTGCCATGTAATTTGTTTATTGATACTTGTGTTTAAAAAAGTGACTTAGATAAATAATCCAGTAAGTAATGAAAAACAAGAAGCAAGCTTTCCTCAGATTACCGATTTTGCTGGTCTTTCGCTTAGGAAACATTTATTTCATTTTAGTGCAAAAAAAATTACTCAAATAATCCAGTAAGTAGCGTGAAGAACAAGAAAGCTTTCTTTCCTCAGACTACAAATTTTGCTACTACTTTTCTTTGGAAACATTTATTTTGTTTGCCCATTTGTAAATCAGGGTAATGATTGGAAAGTACTTTCAAATTTTTAGAAGTGTCTGTTTAAAACATGGATTTTCACCCATGCACTCCTATCACATTTAACCATTTTATGAATGTAAGTTGTTTTTTCTTAATTGCACAGATCATTTTATGTTTCAAGGCAATATTTGAGCAGCTGTGAAGAAAAATTTGCATGTCCACAGAGGGCAATATTGTACCCAGTACAGGCATCTGCAGGGAAAGCCAGCCCAGCTGAATGTACTTACAGCTCTGCTTAATTAAATAAGGTGTGTATCTATTCTATAAAGATATGCTGTTCCACAAATAACTTAAACAACTTTCCAAGATAGAAGAGTATGGAAAGACATGATGTGCCTGCATATCTTTGGGTTTCATGCCAAAGAGATTTGGATATAACAAACCATCTGATAAGTTTTACAGTGCTTGTAAGGTTAGAATGCCATTCAATGTGAGCAATAAAACTGCAAGAGAAAGAGATAAACTGAGAAAAGGGCAACATCTCTTTCTATGTAAATAAACAGGTGTTGTGTTTGACAACTCAGACTCTGAAAGATGTTCTTTTTTAAGGTTATCTTTTCCTAACCTTAATTAGGTAAGTTCTGGATACATATATTTAATTTCATTAGTATGCCAAGCACAGGCCAGATGCTTTTAATAGGAGACAACAGAGAAATATAAAATAAACCACAGCTTTACACTCTCAAGTCTGCTTCTAACAGTTTGTCCTGAAAAATGAAAGTGCCCTGTATTGAACTGCTGATCAGTTTTAAGATTCAGTGGAGGCTTTTTGTCCAATTCCATTTATCTGAGGTCATGGACACGCATGCCCCACTTGTCACAGAAGGATTTGCTGACAAAGAAGCCTTCAACCCTCTTTAAGTGAGGAGTTTCCCATTTCTTTCCTTTGTGGTCACCAGCAGATTAGCAGTGGGTGCTCTCTATTGCAATTAATATGACCTGCATTAGTATAAATGATTGACTGAGAAAGTTTTGCTAATAATGAGTAATTTCCTTTCATCAGCCTTGAGGGGAAAGGGAAGAAAAGCAGGAAGGAAATCCCCCCCTTTTTTCCAGAACTGTACATCCAGAGTAGGTTGCACTGATCCCCAGTGAGGAACACTCCTAGAGCCACACTGTAAATGGCAATTTAAAAAAAAATGAAAAAAAAATAAATTTGTGAAGTTAATCTGGAAATGTATTTGTCTTTATTTTGTTTTAATATTAAAGTTTTGAGTTCTGCTAGTTCCTTAATATTACTTCATTTTTGAAAGTATGAGGACATATTTTGAAAGCACTACAAATGCTTAATTGGTATTGTTCTTTCAGTACTTATTGTGCAATAATATTTAATAATGGATACTGATTTTTATGATGCGAAACATTTTCCAGAAAGTGCCTTTTCTATTTATCCTTTCAATTTCTGGAGAAAGCAAACTGAAACCTATATGAAATGGACACCAAAATTTCAGTGTAAATTCTTTGTGGTCTTTTCCTGGTCCATGCTAAGAAGGTGAATTAATTTTCTTTCGGAACATAATTTTGAAAAACAGCTTTTAAATATCCAACTCATTAAAAATAGAGAAGGAAAATAACCTTTACAATCACTGTTGTCTTTAGACTTCACTGGTTATATCTCCAAAGATTCTTGGGTTCTTGTGCATTCATTTTGTTCTAGACAGAGCATTATTCTGTGTATTTCAGTCTCATTCTGCTGAAAAAAAATTAAGACATGGTGATTTTGCTATTCATTGGGGTAGTAAATGTGCTGAAGAATAGAAGCTCTGCCCTTTGACTTTGAGTAAGAGTTCTGTTTGCAGAATGATGACTACAAAGTCAGAAAGTAGGAACAGCATAGCAAATGATGTTAATAAAAATGAGTGAAAGTATGTCCAAGTAAAATTTAGAACAATCATCTAAAGCTTCTTGAAAAAAAGCTACACTAATTACACTGGAAGTAGTAGTAAAAATATTAATCCTGTAAAATATGACCTCTGAAAATTGTTTTTTAGAATGCTTAGTGAGCATTCTGTCATTCTGTCAGCAAGTCATTTTATCATGCAAAGCAGATTAATCAAGCAATTGATCAAGCTGGAAACATTCTGAATCATATTTACTTTTCTATGAAAAAAATTATCATGTATAAATCTGTGTGATACCATGTCCAAAATGCTTTCAATTTTTACCCAATCTCGTACATCTATATTCTACACTGCAATTTAAGAGATAGGTCATCCTTCTGACTCATCCAAACTGGGTTTGTTTATTATCCAGAACTTTGCATGTTCCAGTTCTTTTTCCAAGACATTTCAGTGACACTACTATAAAGAAAAGAGGAAATAAAATATGTGCACTCATTAACCAATTGTCAGCCTACAAATTAAATTTCTGCCATTTAGAGTTCATGACAGAGTTATGTAAAAAAAAAAATTCAAGACTGTAGAGGAAATTAAGAACTTCATCTCATCTTGGCAAACACATTACTGCATGCTTATATGAATTTTTTCATTATTAGATATGTAACAAAGGAACCATTGGAAAAGTTTGCTGTGCTAACAGTTTTGGACTGTTTTTGATAACTTTAAAAGTTCCATAAAGCTTGAGCTATAAATTATAGAGAGCTGGTAAATGATTCAAAGCAGTTAAGATAATTATTGCTCATGTATCGTAGAATAGTTAGTAACACACAACATTAGTTTGAGTATTATGTATCATAATTCCCTAATCTCTTATACTTTTTCTTTTCCTCCTTTACATAAACTACTTGTGTGTACTTCCTTATAAACTCTATCAGGTGATAATTAATACACCATAGGAATATTGACCATATTCTGTGTTCAAGTTCCATTTCCATGAAATTTAATTTCTTATTTCTCATGAAGCATGTCCACCATGTTATATATGCAATATATTTTTTTATTCCAACCAGCATGACACCTTTGATTACAGGAAGTCAAATACACAGACTGTTAAAAATTAATACACCCGTCTCTTTCATTTTCTCAAGAAGTTATTTTGCCTTCAAGTGAATGGGACCTTTGCATATTTGCACAAAGTATAAGAAAGGAAGCAAAGAAAAAAAAAATCTTTGTATCTAGGCAAAATGTCTTTCATTCAGCAGAGTTGCTCAAATGCCTCTTCAGCATTTACCCTAAGGACAACAGATTGGAAATGCCAGCACTGAAGTAAACAGATGGTGTCAATAATGACTGATACCCATTGGAGTTGTATCAACACAGGCACACTTATCTCCTGTCAAGCAGCTCATACTGTAAAAATCAACTGGTACAAGTTTCCTGCTGGAAAAAGTGGGAAAAGGACCAAGCTGGTTTTGGGTGGGGTACCTAAAACTGGTCACTTCACTGCACACTCTTCTCATGTAACTTGTTCTACAGAAGTGAGGGGGACAAGTTGATAGGGATTGTTTTCAATGCTTTTAATAATCACATAACAGAAAGGAAGTGTACTAACTGGCCATTCTCTGAATATTTGGAAGCTTTTGAAGACTGCCGCTTCCAAATCAGTCATGTGCAAATTGATGGACTAGTGGATTAGGAGAAATTATGCATTAGTATCATTGCTTTATCCTTAATCAATATCATGCTTCCAATAAACAGGAGGGTACTTAAAAAGCATTGATGTTATTTGGCATATTCTCTTTACAGCTCGTTTGCCTCAGACTCTAAATGTCAGATTTTCATACAGAAATCAAGCAGTCTCTAATTGAAACGTTTTAAGACCATGCAATGAGTGAATCCTTGGAAAGCCATTCCAGATGATAGTAATGAGGAGATAAGTTCATGCATGTCACTGAAAAAGTGCGGTTTAACAAGGCAGTAGTTATTGAAATTGAACTTAAACAACACAGTAATTTGAAAGTAAGTTAGGAAGGGCAACTGCCGAGTGGAACTAACTTAAAAATTGATCCACTGAGGATGTTTTTAAATATATTATTTCATGTCCCTCTGATCTATTGACTGATGAAACAGGTTGTGATAACTAAACAAGATCTCTCCTGTCACAAGTTTGTAGAAAAGCTACATGCTATTTTGATACAATTAATGATTACATGAAAGCCTATTAAAAAATAAAGTATGTTCACTGATTTCCATTGTTAACACAATTCTCTAAAACTAATATATGCCTTGTTTCCCAGCACCACAAGCAGTCTTGCTGCTGACTATTTCAGAAAACTAGCCTTTGTCAGCAGACAAACACACAGAGCGGCGCAAGATTATTATATATCCCAAGGCAGGATATTCGACAGTGTGTATGTGCATATGCATCTGTTGAAACTCTACTGCAATCAGGATGTAGCTGAGTTCAGATTTTCATGCAGAAGTAATACAGTGGGATATACCTTAATAGCACAGTTAAAAATGGAGACAGAATTTTCTTTGTTAATGGACAATTTCTTACTGTTGTGTGCCTTCTAATTAATAAATTCACAGGTCAGGAGCCTATGGACTAAATCCTTCAGTATTCCTGGCTTTGTGAAAGTCTGAGAAAATCTACAAAATGAAATACTACAAAATGAAACTCAATAGTTAAATCCTAGTTCCCATTTTTAAAAGCCATCACTGATTTCACAACAGACCAGACAACAGGATATTTCAGACATCCAGATCAATTTACTTCCACAGTGAACATACAGAGAAGAACTGAATTTGACACTGTTTGTATTCATGTATTTAAATAAATATTGTCTCTATTTTGAGCAGCCTCAGTGATTGTATCTGCTGATTGCCAAAACAATCTGATTTATTTTAGAAAAAAAAAATTGACTAAAGCAGTGATTATTTCAAAATACATTATTGTAAAAACCTGCAACACTGTGCTCCTGTCTTTTCTTTAACACTTCAGAAATAAAAACTGCTACTGCTACTTGGTTATATAGACTTTATGCTATATGGATTATTTCATGTTATTTACTTTTATTTGACAGAACACAAGAGAGTTAAAATACTATAAAGCTAGTTGAACAACACGCTGCTCTGGAAAAAAGTTCATTTATTAATAATTGGAATACAAACATGGAATTTGAAAATGATCAAACCCTTCCCTGTTTTATTCACTACTTCCTGGTAGTATGAATTAGGTTTTATATAGAGATTAATCTCCTTTATTTTTATAGTAATAAAAAATTTAAAAGGGAAGATGTTCATGTCAACAAATAACAGGTATTCTCTGCCTGATCCAGTCCTCCAGGTATTTAAACACTATGTTTCTTTGAGGATCTCAAATTCAAAAAATTTCAGAAGTTTTGCTTGTCCTTTTCTAGCATATTCCTCAAACTTTTTTGGGGAAGGAAGGCAAGTTTGTTGAAGAAGGCTTGGAGGCTTGGTTGTATTTATTCACTATTGTCTGCATCGCAATTTAAGCTCTGCCCCGAGAACATAAATTCTCAATATTCAGTGAAAACTCCCTACAGCTAATGAGTCAAATGTCTGTCAGCTGGAATTTTTAATCCATAGATAATGTGAGTTTTGTCCTTCTGTTTGAACAAAATCTTGTGCATTTTATCCTAAGGTTATGACAGTTGGCTGTCAAGTAGCCATTACAGTGATGACTGAAGAACCCGGGTAGCAGAACAGGTACTGATGAGCTGGGCAAATGTGGGATATGAAGCTGAACACAGGCTTGCAATAGAAATTGATCATTTAAATTTACTTAGATTTGGCTTTATATTTTGTCTTTATAATATAGTAAAAGGCAGACATTTTTCAGATTTGATACATTTTCAGTATCAGTGGAACATTGGATTCTGCCGATTGTCCACTGTACTTCCTCCTTTTTCTTCCAAGGCATAAATAAGAGAATTCAGAATGTATACAATTCCCACCTACATGTCTAATATTTTCATTGAATCACAGAATATTAAGCATTTACTGATATGTCATCTGATAGTACCAGATACTCAAAAATGTCATGTGTATTCTGGTTTTCTACTCCAGCTAAATCAAATACTCAAAAAAAGAAAAAACCTTAAGTTCTCATGGATATAATTAGAGATTCAATATTTCCCAAAACATAAATTTGGGTTATAAACATTAGGAAACATAAGGATTTATTATGAGGATCTCATCAGTAATTGAACAGTTCTTGAGGAAGAGGTAGAATTATCAGTCTCCAATTAAAATAACACAGTAGACCAACACAGTAACAATCTAAAGGACCAAGAAAATTATTTTGAGTTACTAAATGTATATGTTAGTATACACATAAACTGCAGATCCACAATACTCTAGAGGCTGACAAGGAATTTGGTCAACAAAGCCCTGCTATCAGATGTCAGTTAAGTTCAAATGATAGACAGATATCATGTGAAATGGTGGTTCAGCTGGATAATCTTAGTCATCTGCACAAAATGATTTTGGCTCAGTGCAATCAGTGGGGAATCACAGAACTTGCACACTGAAGTGCTTGTTTCTACTCGTAGCAAGTGGTGCACAGGTCACTGAAAATTATAAGCACATTATTTCCTTCAAAATAAGTAAATATTAATTCAAGAAAAGTTTCATTACTTTTCACATTTCTCTGTCTGAGATGGACCCATCTCAAATGTTTCTCCTCTCCCCTTTGCTTTTAAGCAAAAGGTTGACATTCATCCATTTGGCTAAGATCTTCCTACTCACTACATTTCTTTGTACTTTTTTGCCTCTGAGACTGCCAAAACCTGCCCTAGCAGAGACAGTGGGGCAGCAAGTATAGAATCATAGAATCAGCTGGGTTGGAAAGGACCTCTGAGATCATCAAGTCCAACCCTTGATCCACTACCAACGCAGTTACTAGGCTATGGCACTAAGTGCCACATCCAGTCTCTTCTTGAATACCTCCAGGGATGGAGAATCCACCACCTCCCTGGGCAGCCCATTCCAGTGTCGGACTGATGACATAATTCATGGCCGTCCTCATGCACTGTCATTTCCTTCCTCCCATATCTTTCCTGATGAACATTTGGGTTTATATATGCCATTGGAAATGAATTCCCTGGGGTTATTAGACCACAGTCAATCTGATGTTACAGCTTTCTTTGTTTTCTTTTGTTTTAATTTTCCCTCCAAGCTTTTCACTCTGCACATACTGCACTCTCCTCAGTCCAGAATTTTGAAGAACAATACTTTCATGTTCTGTAAGAATTTCCAGAGTTTTATTTTGAACCTTGTTATTTGGATAGCTCTTTATTCTGTCAGCAATGACTGTAATAGGATGGTACTCAGGGTAAAGGGTGGGATGCACAACTACAAAGCCAGGTTTTTTTCCAAGATCCCTTATGCTGGGGTTATGTCTGTCTCTAAAAAGACTTGTCAAACCACACTCTCTGTCAATCACTCAAAAGAAAAGATCTACATTCAGTCTTCATTCAGTCTCTGAGAGAAACCGACAAGACATCTTAACAAAATAAATATAGGGATCGGCATCTATTCTGCCACTTACATGTGAAAAAGATGGCAGAGAGGCTGCTTTCAGAACAAATTCTTCTTTATGTGCAGAGCTGCACTTTCTGCATGGAATAAGATGCTTCCAGTTTTTCCAAGATGCTGTTGGTGAATTTTGTCCTTGGTGCAAGCCCACCAAGGAATGGAGACACACCTGGAACTTCTGTATTCCATTATCCCTTAGAAAAGGTAGAATTGTCCCATAATGAGATCAGACTGTCCCTGTAACTAAGGAATCATAAGGTAAATATAAAATTTCAAAGATTAACTTTCATCACCAAATTGAAAAGGAGTCATTGGTGCCCCAGAGGACTGACAGCAAGGGTGGTTTCAGTAAAAGCTATTGTGAAGTAACTTTAGTCCATCTTCTTCTCACTATATACTGACTATAGTAGGCAGAGGGATTCTATGGTGTCATTTGCCATCATTTGCTACACAGCAAATGGTCACTGCAGCCGGACCATACATAAGGCCAGAATGCTCCATATCTTGCTGCTCCAGCAAATCCAATGTATTTCAGAGCTCAGATCTTTGTTTTTTAGCCTCTGACAAATTAGTACTTTATTTTGTTGCATACATAGACATGCAGAGCACCACTTTCTTTCTAAAACAGAGATAATTAGGTAATTATTAATTAATGCACAATCAAAATAAGATTTAAACATATATATAGTTGCTATCCCATGGCAGAAAAATAACAACATTCCCCAGGTGGCTACAGGTGACCCAAATCCATCTGATGATCTGAGTGACTTCAAATTAGCTGTATGGAACAGCTCCTGCAAAAAGCACATCAAATCATATTACCATTATAATTTTCTGTACACTGAGCAGGTAATGCTTTTTTTAAAGTAGCCCCTGAATGGGTTTGCGAGTGCCAGAGGACACTGGAAAGTTATTGCTTTGATCATGTTTGACTGGGCCTGTTTTTTGTTTTATCCTTTCTGGAAATTCTCACAGAATTATTCTTTAAAACTGCTTTCCTGTATGGCCTTCCAGGGGAAGCAGGGGTGTCTTCTGCCTATTGTCTTTTTGTCTGAATCTCTCCTCTTAAATGTTTCTCTCAGTGAAAAACCTATCAATAGATGTCTTATTATTTCTGTAATTAATTCAAATGTGGCCCATATTTATGAATCCATGCAAATAATTGCAAAATCCCCGAGCTAGCAAAAGAGCCAGGAATGGAAAGGAGGTGGGAAACAAACAAACAAACAATGCAAACCAAAGTTAATTAGAGATGACAGTGACCTTTGTGTTAAAAAGAAGAAGTAAAGTATGCACATTCAAATAGTATGTCAGGAATCAAAAGCTCCAGACTGTCATATGAATGAGCAGAAGAGCAGAAACCTGAAAGGTTGTTGTGCTGAGGGAAGGGTGGATTCTGCTCCTACCTTCACTATCCCATGCTGTGTGCAAGGCACTGGCCCTGTTTCTCTGCTGGCTGAATGCTCTAAAATGAGTATCTGTAAGTGCAGAGGAGCAGCAGGACAAAATCAAGGCTCCCAGACCTGCTCTTTGGAAGCTCCCAGAGGACAAATTTGTCTGAAGCCAGTGCCCTCTGCAGGACAGCACCAGACTGTGTGATGTGCCACAGCTGAGAGACCCACTGTGGAACAGCGAGTGGAAGCAAGTCTTCACAGTTTATCTTCAATCTGTAAACTAAGTTGGATAAAATGTAATTGTCTTCAAAACAGTCACAGTTTAGTTACTCCCATCCATTTCTAACAGTAAACACAAGGTTAAGAGGCTAATATTTTCAAATTCAGAGGATGCTACATATTTTCTATATCCATAGAGTGATGGATGTTTGCACGTTGGTTTTCTGGGTTTTTTTTCAGCTTACATGTTAACAAGTCTCTGAATACAAAATAAAGACATACTATATATTTATCCATACTTAACAAACACTTGTTTTACCCCCTGGTTGTCTGTGTGCATGATCCCTATTTCACACAATTTCATTTTTCTTAGCTACTCCCTCCTCCAGAACTTCAGGCCTGCTTTAACACCACTGCTAACCCCTGCCTCCTGTAAAGACAGTATCTCCCAGAGGAATTTGAATTACAGGAATAAGTAAATACTGCTGCTTGGAAAACTCTACAGATAAGTAGAGTGATTTTTAAAATAATTACTAGTGATATAGAGCATTTAATAACTGCACTGTTTATCATCTAAATTAATTTTATCATATACTCCAAGTCATTCACAAAGTCTAAATCTAATACTGCTTTGCCTTTTATGTCTCAAACCTGTAACTTCAAGCATGTGCTACTTTAATTTTATTGGTCTAATCTGTTCTGCCTGGTGAAAGAAGTGGATCTTATCATAGGAAATGAGTTTCTTAAAAAGCAAACCAATATTTTGGTTCTTAGACATTTAGACCATTTTCAAACTCCAGTGTCATGATGCTGTGTGCTTGCAATTAGACATTTTTAATCTGTCTAAAATCTGTGATTCTCAAAATTTCAAGTTTCAAGACATGACCTTCGTCAGGTTCAATGTGAATAGAATACAGTTTGTGTAATACTCCTATCAAATATGCACAAGTTCTGCTTGATAGAGATATGGTACTCCACACACTTTTCTGTTTCAATGAAAGTCACTCAATCAGCTGAGCTTGGCAACATTTTGCATGGAAAGAAATCACTTTTTCCAAAGAAAGATTTTTCCAATATTTTTACATTTTGAAATTATAAGTTCCTCTGAGTTAATTATATTTTTCTAATTAGGTTGGTTTATTGCTCCTTACCTTTTAAGAACAGCAAGAAGAGAAATGTTCTTCTTTTGCTTGTAGTGAGTGCCTCAATCAACAGTATTATCACATTCTCATGGAAGGCACCAATCAGGCATTTTTGCTGTGTTGAAGTTAGTTGCTAGCAGAGGTTTAATATCTTGTTTCAAGATAGTGGCTTTAAACAGAGAGAGAGACAGAGAGGCTGCAAAACAGCAAAAGGTTGTCTTGCCATACAAAGTGACCTTCATGTGTAGGCTATATGGGTAATTTGGCTGCACAGTGTTGTGAAACTTTTCCGTTGTACCTGAAAAATCAGTGACTAGAAGGAGAAAAAAATCTTAACACTGAAATACCTTTTTAATTTCATACTAATGTAACTAAGTGGGAGAGGAGAGAACGAAAAAAAACAAGATCACAATGAAGCTGAGAACATATTGCATGGTAGTTTAAGGCAGTTCCCTGAGCAAGACTAGTTAATAGATATGCAATGTTTTACTGCTAATAAGGATTTGTAATCAGATTTGATCTGAAAATGTCACATGAGGTGTTTTATGGGCTCATGGCTCTTAAGTTGGACTATCAATATTTTTGTCTAATTAGAGAGTGAAGTGACAACTGACACAGTGATTAAAAGTTTCTTTTATGTAAACTAAGGATTGCAGTCACTGATTCGTATGCCAACTATTCATGTAATCTCTGTCATTTACCCAAACATACTTTTAAAATAGTCTCCTTTTATAAGCACGCATGGTACACAAATTTTAACTCAAATTGCTGTAACTGCATCTAATCTAGTCAAATTCATTTTTATTAAAGTTCACACTGTGAGACTAATGACCCTAAAGCAGTGAAATCACTCATCACACACAGTTAGCTAGTGAATTTGTATTGTTTCATGCCCAGAAGGTAAAAAAATAAAAGAACAAAAAAAAGAACAAAACCCCCACACCACCAAGATGCAAAACACATCATCTCAATCATTTCCACTACATGAGATAGTTTAAACCAGCTGTGTTTGTACAGATAGGGAAATTTAGGTGATGTTTCCCTTACTGAGTTTTAAGTTGAAAGAATGGTTGACTGATGAAGAGTGGTTTAAAGGATAATGAAAGTAGGAGAAAAGTCAGCTGCTGGTGATAGACAGTTCGATGATACAGTTACAGAGAACTGACATACTTACAAAACTGATGTATCCAGAAGCTTAAGAGATGATGCAGTCATTCTAGCTGACAAAAAACTGTCCTTTCAGATTTTTTCCCTACCTTGTAGGCAGGAAATTACCTTCTAAAAATAACTCACAAGGTCACTCTCACCCTGTTCATCCAGTTCCTCCTTCAAAACATGTTCTTCCTTGACACATGCAAATAACTGGCCAATAAACAATTAAAAAGTCTGAGTGAGATGCATATGTAGTAAAGAAAATGGATGTATTTTGATTGTGTTCTTGCACCAACTCTATTCACGCTCTTCTTCAGTATGATGCTCCAAAGGGCCACAGCAGATCTTGATGAGGAAAACAGGATCTNTGGCATTATTCAGCTTCTCCTTCCAATTTGGCAGCAATGGATAGATAAGACAGTCATGGCTCTGCTAAGCTGATCAGGGGGTCATCTGATCTCCCAGACAGCAGAGATGCTGGATTTCATTCCCATAGAGACTTTGGTGAAGAAGAGTCTTGTAGAGTCAAAAGACTGATTTCAGCTGTAGAGCTGAGAACACTTGCAGGTTTTACAGCTTATGTGCAACCTTTCTGCTGTGTCAGACCTTCCTGCCCCTCTGCCAGTCACAGTACTCAGTGTCACTTGACTTTGTTGCACACTTAGTGGTCTCACTTTTCAGAAGTATGGGGATTTTTTCAGCAGACTGCAGGTTTTATGTGTTACACACATTTCAGAGCTGCAAGTACAGACAAGGATATAATTTCACAAAGTCCCCAAACATGCTAAAACCGTTAATTTAAGATTCACGGGAAAAGAGTGAGAGAAATAGAACAATTTAGTGAAGACTTTAATTTCTTATTTTTTGTAATTAAACCTTAGAGAGACATTGGACAGAAGAAAGAGCCTGGAGTGCTGTTGCTCAGCTTTCAGCCTCTAACATTTCCATGTGCTAATGAACAGCATGTAATAAGAACCTGTTTACGTAAGAAAAAACAGTGGTGAATATTTGATTTTAATATTTTTACAAACATTCTAATTTCAAATAGGCTATATTTCAAATTACATCACAGTATACATAGCATAAATAATTAATGACATCCTGATTTTTTTTTAGCCTTCTATATTCTGAGGGCTACAAAACTGCCTTCTATATGTGTGCTTTCAATTAAAACTTCTAATTTCCAGGTCCAGTGCTATTTCTCCAAAAGTACAGAAGATGGCTGAAAGCAGGGAGAAATTCCTCCATGGAGTTGAACCTCTGTACTCATTATGAGCTGGTTAGGAAGCACCTGCTATTCATCAGCTTGGAAAACAACTTGAAATTCAAGTAAATCTCAGCAAGAACCTAACAGAGAACATCAGGAATATAGGCACCCATCCAGTTTCATTTGCCTCACCTCTCAAAGCTTTTTTGCACTGATGCTCTCCCACAGCACCAATTTTTTTTTCTGCTTTTCTTTCTATACTTGAAGCAGAAATACTTCACTGCTTAAATATTTCCTCTACATTTTTTAAAATGGAGATTTTAATGCCTCATAATGACAAACATTGTCTAGCAAAATATGATTCAGGAATAAAAGACCATGTTAATATAGAAAGCCAAACCAAATTTTCTCTCAGAAGAGCAAACACATCAGTGTTAGTGAAAAATTTGCCTGGGCCAAATTAGGTTGAAAACCTGGGCCGCATAATTTCCAGCTTTTCTCAGGTATTTATTGTAGCAAAAATATGAAATAGACTTCAGTTGTGCAGAAATTTGAGAGGTGCTTTATAATGATGGTGATCCATTCAGCATTTCTTACTTAGACAAGTTTTTGGCCAGTTTACAGTTTCTGTTTTCTAATAATAGTGCCCAACAGAAAGATCAGGTAAATCGATGAAAATTTATATTTTTTTGGCAATCTGAATTATGGATGTTTTAGAAGAAGTAAAGATGCTGTCTGAGTTCACAAATGTGGATAAAAACCAAAGTCCATACTGGTTTAGAAACAGCGTTGAGGCAGGTTCAGGTCAAGCATCCTGACGTCCCTGGATATACAAAGCAAATATTTTCAGGTTCAGCTGAGCTTTTCATCATTCCTACAGGTGACATGCACACAGTTTCAAACTTTGGACCTGTCATCCCAAACTAAGTGATCTGATTTTCACTGGCACATTTCTGTAGTCAGTGTTAGGTTTTCACACCTTTAAATCTGGTTCCCTCTCTATCTGCAAGTAGCATGTCTTGGATACCCTTGGGTTAGTGACAGTTTGAAATGTTTAATTTTTAACTCAAGTTGAAAGATTGTCGTGTATTTACTCAGGACCAATTTTTTTCAAAACTCCCTCCCAGACAATTGCTACAAGTTGAGAGAGTTTTCATACAGACAAAAGAGAAGCTTGATGTGGGGAAATAATATTAAGATTTATTACTAGCAAGATAAAGACTAAAGAATAATACATACAACAATTCTAATTAGGCTTTCTTATCTTACGAAGAAAATGTTAGGTATTTACAAAAGCATCTCTCCCCCCTATATCAGTCCAGGAGAAAGAAAGTCTCTCCTTTTTGAAGCAATTCTGCAACACNCTTCTCAACATAATGAACCTGTACTTTGAATGTCAGATATATTACTAAGTAAAGCAAAATAAAATCATACTTTTTCCCAACATATGAGTTTCATCATGGTCAAAAGCCCAAGTAAATAGATCTTCCTATGTGATCTTGAAGAAAGATTTTGACATTCAGGGAACTGTTCTGCTTTTCACTCCAAAGAAAACAAAGACAGAGTAAACTCCAAAACTGCAAATCGCTGTCAAAAGACCACCTGATTCCCCAAGCAGGTATTGCCTATTTACCCCACTTCAGTTCCAGAGTTCTCTCTTGGAAAGAGAGCACAGACAAAGTGCCAGAATTTCCAAATGAAAGTTCCTCCACAGGTAACAAGGCATATTTTGACACAAAACCAACAAGAAGAAATTCCTTCATGTGCTAATGACATTTCTGCACCTGATAAAGGAAGACCTCACTCTCTCCTCTTGGTGCCTCCACTACAATATCAATTTTTTTCATGGCTTTGAACTTATGATAAGAGCTACAAAATAGGTTATCTTCTCACCTGCCTGACGCAAATGGTTTTTACATATCACATGTAAAGTTGAGCAAAATACAGAACCACTTTTCTATCAACATTTTCATTGACTTTTTCTTGGTAGATTTTCAGTTGTTTTTGGCCACTGATTATGGACTATCCATCACAGAATTATGGATTACCCAACACAAATTCATTGATAAAGTATTGCAGATGATTCATTGGTAATGAGAATACATAAATTCCCTGCTAAACAGATTATGCAATCCACTTGGGGAATAAAAACGCCAAAAAACAAAACAACGCCAAAAATCCCAAACCAACATTTGAGGCATCTCTATGATAATTCATTTAAAGTGGAATTTGTTAATGTTGGATGAGATCTTTGACTGCAGTAAAGCCTCCATGACTCAATGAACTGAACTAGATGAAAGTCAGTCTGCAGCTTTTGTAAATAAAGGTTCCTTTTCTACCATTGCAGCCATTCTAAATTTACTTAAACACTTTTCTTTTTCTAAAGAACAGTTTACATATGTTTGTTTTAAATGTTGAAATGTTACACCTCTATTTGCAGAACATGAAATAAGAAGGTTTTGCACAAGCAGTTGGCATTATTCAGCTTCTCCTTCCAATTTGGCAGCAATGGATAGATAAGACAGTCATGGCTCTGCTAAGCTGATCAGGGGGTCATCTGATCTCCCAGACAGCAGAGATGCTGGATTTCATTCCCATAGAGACTTTGGTGAAGAAGAGTCTTGTAGAGTCAAAAGACTGATTTCAGCTGTAGAGCTGAGAACACTTGCAGGTTTTACAGCTTATGTGCAACCTTTCTAAGTTGTTGAAGACAACAACTCTGATTTGTCATAGTTGGAGATTTCTCTCTCTCTCTCTCCTACACGTCGACTTCAGGACTGGGCTTGCCCTACTCTGTTCGGGACAGGACTTGAGGCCAGGGGCTGGGGCACACCTGAGTTCCGTGAGGTCTTCCATGGACTGCAAGGGGACACTTGTTCCACCATGGTCTGCACCACAGTTACAGGGGATAATGGCTTTTGAGTCCTTTCCCCTTTTCCTGTGGGGTCCCTTCTATGGGCTGCAATGGGACAACTTGCACCACCATAGTCTTCAGCCACAGCTACAGAGAACGGCTTTAAGTCCTTCTGCTGCGTGGAGGTCCCTTCCCACAGAAGATAGTCTTTATGGATTTCTCCCTGTGGGTCACCCAAAACAACAGTTCTTCCATATTCAGCTGTCCTTTAGGGTCACAAATGAGCTGCCGGGGGGTCTTTGCACCCCAGTAATCTTCTACAGGTGGCAGGGGTTTTCAACTTTTAGTCTTTCCCCTGCTGGAGGGAGGTGGGGAGGGGGGGGCTCCCCGCTCCTCCTGCTACACTGACCTTGGAGTGGTTTTTTACCTCATGTCCTCCTCTGCTCTCCCCCGAGCTGGAATTTCTTCTGCAACATGTTTCAGGTGGGCACTTTCTCTCCGGAGTTTCTTCTCCACTCTGTTACATGTCTCGTCCAGGGGGACTTCAGTGCCACACCTGCCCCCAGCCCAGGTCCTGGGGAGAGGGGGACTGGCCCCCACTCAGGGAGGCCTCTTCCTACATAGCTCTTTAATTTCTCCTGAGCAATCTCCTTCTCTTCTGTTTTCTTACATATGTCATTAGCAGAGGCATTACGAAAACTTTTGACTGGCTTTGCCCCGGAAATCCACATTTACCTGACTATTTTAGCCCAGGGAGGGTGGTAAACCCGTGACATTGTTATAGGGCTTTTTTTTTTTTTGCCTCTGGGCTCAAAAAGAATAGGAATCCATTCTTTTTCGCCACAACTTTTCATATAGTTGGTTTACCTAAAATTTGCACCTCCTCAATGCTTTTGTGCAGCCTCTATTTTTTGGCTTTCATCATCTTCCTCTACCACTGCAGAAGTGAGGCCATGATTCTGTTCCGATGACATGCAGAAACCAAATTAAATGAGACCAGTAATCACAGCTATGTTAATATCCATGCAAAAGGAGGTCTAAAGCAATATACTAAAAACATATACAAGAAGAAAAATAAAATCTGATACTCTTGAGTGTAGATTGAAAGGCAATGGGAAGTTTTGACTTCATGATGTGTACTGATGTGGGAAATTAAATTGGTCATGGTAGCTCCAGGGACCAAACAATGTTTTTCCTTAAGGGTATGTAAAATGTCATATTTCCATTCAAAAATGCTAATTCTTTTCAACTCTCTTTGCATTTTATATTTAGGATCAGACTGCAATTCATTGCAGGGGAAAAGATAAAAAATGTTTATTTATTTTATCCCAAAAAATTACACTGCATTCTTTAACATATACAGAAAATTGAGACTTTATATGAATAAACACAGGACTGAACCTCCTTATTGACTGAAATAATAGAGTTACTCCAAATAATCTGAAATTTTCATGCCCTACACTCCCTTCCCTGTTGTAAGGACAGCAGATAACAAGTACAACTACACAGTGGGCCTGAACAGCCACAGTAGGTGGCTGTGCGAGATGCAGAGTTTCAGGAGAAGACAAATGTAGACACAAGCCAGAAAGTATTTTTTCTTAATCCTTTCAATTACAGTTTGTCACCTTAGGTTGCAGGGTTTGCCTTAGTCTGACACATTTGTGCTGTGTTCACACATACAAGACAAAAAATAACTAGTGGATTTAAGGTTGGCAGAGAATTTCAACTCCTTGTCTATCCACGGCCAAAAATAAAAAAGGAGAGAAAAGCGACTTGCCATGGAAGGTGGGTTCTTGAGCAAGCTTTGGGGTTTGCCTCAGCTGCTGCCAAGCAAATCTCCTTTATTTAAGATGGCCGCACCTTTTATGGGGCTACCTGGGGAAACTTCCAGAACAGGGTGGAGCATGGGACATATAAGGGAGAAGGGGGTAGGGACATACACAAACTTGGGAATAGGGGGTGGATACAATCCATACTTGGGTAAAATAAGGAGGAGAATAACCTTATAAGGCAGTCTCTGCAATGCAGCTCTGACCAACCAATCAAAATTCAATCTTGAACTCTGTTAGTAAAATTGAGGGAATAAGGGGTACATATATATTTTTTAAACACATGCATTAACAATACTTATAAACCAGAAACTGAGTGTTAGTTCTTCTGCTTGGGGCTGGTGAGAACATCTTCTGCAGTTACAGTCCATTCTGTCTCGCGTAAAGCACTCTTCTCCATCTCTCAAATCTCTCCCATGTGACATGGTGACCCCCGACACTTGTCAATTTGGACGTGCTGGGTATGTGATGTCCTGGTCTGCTTAGGGGTGTTCAGGGTAATTTCATTAATGTGTGCTCTCCCAGGAGCACAGAAGAATCATCCTTCCTCTTCTCCAGATGTGCATGACATTTGAAATTTTACTCTTTTACTACACACTGATTTGGTATTTGGAAGTCTTCTGTGACTTGCAGTGTACCGCTGTGCATGAAGTTACTCTGGAATTAGGTGTCTGTATATAGCATATATGGCCCCATGTATTAACAGGCAACCAGAAGCTCCCTGCACTCCAAGTAAATCAGAGCTTTTTGATGTTTTGCACAGTTTTCAGAGCAACCTCAAGGAATAATGAAACAACTCACTTCTACTGCTGTTTCTCAGGCTTTTCTGGTGCCACAGCAACTGCTTATGTTGAATATTTAACCACCTAACTATTATAGATCTCAATTTACTGATGTTCTGACAACTTTCCTTTATCTCTCATCCTTTTATTGTTCAAGGTGTAAGGCACACAAGAGAAAGTCAGTCAGCACGTGTTATGAACCCACAGAAGTGCAGAATGAAAGAGTAAGGAAAATAGGCAAAGAGGCATGCTTGACTCCTTGCTACTGGAATGGAAGGTAGAGTGGAAACAGCCAGAAGTTCTCTAAACTGAATGGGAGAATATGTGTGAGGACTGCAGCTGATTGACTGAAAGGAAGGCATTTAGTGAGATCTTTAGCTAGTGCTACGGCCCACCCCAGAAAGGGGGGGTAACCCAGGTACTTATTAATAAGTTCCCTGGGGTGGATTAGAGTGAAACGGCACTAATTAATCAGTGTTTGAAAACATATATGTGTCAGATTTATTTTAGAACAATGTTGTTTCAAAGGTAAACAGGTATGTTGCCATTTTGGCTGTTATCATCTGTAAAGATAACTCTTAGGGAAAAATGCATAAGGGAGAGAAAGGAAAGACAGGGGAAGGGGAAGGGAGAGTAAGGGAAGGAAAAGATGAGAGTAGGAAGCTGTATACAGTCACTGCCCACAGGGTTCAGTGCTGAAACTTAGTATTTGCAGCTTCCATGTCTGCCAGTTGAAGTGGTGGCCCTTGATCCATTGGGGGTGGGGGAGTGAAGCCCACACACTCAAAGAAGGTATGAGTTATTATACCCATAGGTATCCCGGGCCATGCCGCCG
>VYXB01006312.1:76457-88339 GCA_013397135.1 Pachyramphus minor
GAGATGCAGAGTTTCAGGAGAAGACAAATGTAGACACAAGCCAGAAAGTATTTTTTCTTAATCCTTTCAATTACAGTTTGTCACCTTAGGTTGCAGGGTTTGCCTTAGTCTGACACATTTGTGCTGTGTTCACACATACAAGACAAAAAATAACTAGTGGATTTAAGGTTGGCAGAGAATTTCAACTCCTTGTCTATCCACGGCCAAAAATAAAAAAGGAGAGAAAAGCGACTTGCCATGGAAGGTGGGTTCTTGAGCAAGCTTTGGGGTTTGCCTCAGCTGCTGCCAAGCAAATCTCCTTTATTTAAGATGGCCGCACCTTTTATGGGGCTACCCGGGGAAACTTCCAGAACAGGGTGGAGCATGGGACATATAAGGGAGAAGGGGGTAGGGACATACACAAACTTGGGAATAGGGGGTGGATACAATCCATACTTGGGTAAAATAAGGAGGAGAATAACCTTATAAGGCAGTCTCTGCAATGCAGCTCTGACCAACCAATCAAAATTCAATCTTGAACTCTGTTAGTAAAATTGAGGGAATAAGGGGTACATATATATTTTTTAAACACATGCATTAACAATACTTATAAACCAGAAACTGAGTGTTAGTTCTTCTGCTTGGGGCTGGTGAGAACATCTTCTGCAGTTACAGTCCATTCTGTCTCGCGTAAAGCACTCTTCTCCATCTCTCAAATCTCTCCCATGTGACATGGTGACCCCCGACACTTGTCAGTTTGGACGTGCTGGGTATGTGATGTCCTGGTCTGCTTAGGGGTGTTCAGGGTAATTTCATTAATGTGTGCTCTCCCAGGAGCACAGAAGAATCATCCTTCCTCTTCTCCAGATGTGCATGACATTTGAAATTTTGCTCTTTTACTACACACTGATTTGGTATTTGGAAGTCTTCTGTGACTTGCAGTGTACCGCTGTGCATGAAGTTACTCTGGAATTAGGTGACTATATATAGCATATATGGCCCAATGTATTAACAGGCAACCAGAAGCTCCCTGCACTCCAAGTAAATCAGAGCTTTTTGATGTTTTGCACAGTTTTCAGAGCAACCTCAAGGAATAATGAAACAACTCACTTCTACTGCTGTTTCTCAGGCTTTTCTGGTGCCACAGCAACTGCTTATGTTGAATATTTAACCACCTAACTATTATAGATCTCAATTTACTGATGTTCTGACAACTTTCCTTTATCTCTCATCCTTTTATTGTTCAAGGTGTAAGGCACACAAGAGAAAGTCAGTCAGCACGTGTTATGAACCCACAGAAGTGCAGAATGAAAGAGTAAGGAAAATAGGCAAAGAGGCATGCTTGACTCCTTGCTACTGGAATGGAAGGTAGAGTGGAAACAGCCAGAAGTTCTCTAAACTGAATGGGAGAATATGTGTGAGGACTGCAGCTGATTGACCTAAAGGAAGGCATTTAGTGAGGTCTTTAGCTAGTGCTACGGCCCACCCCAGAAAGGGGGGGTAACCCAGGTACTTATTAATAAGTTCCCTGGGGTGGATTAGAGTGAAACGGCACTAATTAATCGGTGTTTGAAAACATATATGTGTCAGATTTATTTTAGAACAATGTTGTTTCAAAGGTAAACAGGTATGTTGCCATTTTGGCTGTTATCATCTGTAAAGATAACTCTTAGGGAAAAATGCATAAGGGAGAGAAAGGAAAGACAGGGGAAGGGGAAGGGAGAGTAAGGGAAGGAAAAGATGAGAGTAGGAAGCTGTATACAGTCACTGCCCACAGGGTTCAGTGCTGAAACTTAGTATTTGCAGCTTCCATGTCTGCCAGTTGAAGTGGTGGCCCTTGATCCATTGGGGGTGGGGGAGTGAAGCCCACACACTCAAAGAAGGTATGAGTTATACTCATAGGTAGTGTCCCGGGCCATGCCGTGAGCTTCCAATGTCTCCTGGCCCTGCACAGAGTTCTAGTGAGGGGTACAGTAAAACATTTTTTTCCGCCTTTCAGGATTGGCAGGGGGATGGGCTTTGGCAGGCCAAAAGCCACCTCTTCCCAGCCTGCAAAAGTCCCCTGGCAATCCTAGAATGCGTAAATCATTAACCATTTCAGTCTCTGACAGCTAGTTATCTTTATTTTGTGAAAAAACCTGTGTATTTTTAAGGCCTATATTAAGTCCGCCATTCTCTGTGTGTAATTGTGTTTCGAACAGATGAACGAAAGTGCTATTAGAACATCTCTCCTTGAGCCTGACACTGGGACCTTTTCAAAGCCCATCCTAATTTTCTATCACTCTAAGAAATGATGTGGTGTCTGCCTTCCTGTATCACACCTATGCCTATAAAAATGACATAAAATCTCTCATATTTTTCCCTGTCCCTTTTTCTTCTGTACAGGACCCAGAAGCTCCTCCTATTCTCTTGGCCTCTTTGAACTTGTGATGCCTTCCTATCACTACAGTGGCTCAGACAACAGCTCAGAACATTCTGCTTGTGCTCCAGGAGTCAGATTTGCCTGATGAGTGGGAACACAGGGGACAAAAACGTTATCATTCTCAAGTGAGTCCCTTGAAGCCTTCTCAGTTGAAGCCCCAGGATCTTGTTGTCTGATGACGCATTCACTGTTTGTCCTACAACTATTGCAAGATCACATAAGAAGCCTATGATACATCACATGGGACTGCACATCTAAATCCTATTAAAAAACGACATTAAGAAATGCATATGCAATATCTGCAAACACAATTGTATTTGCACACAAAAAAACTTTTTTGAAGTTAAAGTTTTGAAATGGGTTTCAGCAGACATAAATTCTTTCCTTGATGTTTCTCCTATTCTTTTTGCTTAAAAAATTCTTTGCAGTTGGGTTAACAAGCCATACACTGGATTAAAAAAATGTTGCCTCCTTAAGATTCAAATTAGAAGAATTTTTGCAAAGAGTTTTCTGTTTTTCTTCTCTCACATGAACAGGTGAGAAGTGGAAGCCCTAGGAAGGTGCTATGTGTTCTTACCTGGAGAATGTCCTTAAGGTAAAAGACCTCCTGCCCAAGTTTCATTGAATCAGCAATTACACAGCTCAATCTTGTTTATTGTGGCTGCAGTACTGATATACATTTCCAGTTTCCACATTACTCTACCCATTTGGCTCAGGAATGTCTGCTACAGCTCTTCATTGTTTAAAGCTTAAAAACAGAGTCACACTTTTTAAATGATTAGAAAAATGATTAGAAAATGATTAGAAAAACATCCTGTCATTCATTTTAAAGAAGACTGAGATGGCTGTAGCACNTCACATAGAACAATGATTAGAAAAACATCCTGTCATTCATTTTAAAGAAGACTGAGATGGCTGTAGCACATAAATACTAAATTTAACAAAGTAATTACTTTTGAAATTTATTTCTAATTTCCTCCAAAAAAAAGGAAATCCCATGGCTATTAATGGAATAGGAATAAATAACAGCATCTACAAATTAAAACTACCCATGCTATTTTGCATACTTTGAGGGGGTGTATATATTTGTTTGGTTCTTTGCATGGAAATAAATACTAGGTTGAATACATCTCAAACTACTTATTCCTTTCTGTTGATTCTATCAGCTTACAATAGAAGTTTATACTGTGTTCTACCCTATGCTTCAGTATTCCAGCTGCTACCACTCTGGAAAAAGAATAAACCTCTGGGTTGCTGTGGACAACCCAGTGTAAACATCTCTTGACAAGCACAGTAATGATTAAAGCAAGGAAAATCTTCATTTTAAAGTAAGGTCAGAAAGATTGCTGGAAATGTTTGAGGATCACAAATTGTGTTGTCAAAACTGTCTTAATTCTCTGTGTCAATGCACAGCCATCATATTGAGAATTGTTTTGTTGAAGAATTGCCATATGTATCAGGATGTTGTCTGACTTCACCTATAAGTTTGCATCTAAAATTTGCAGTTTGAGGGAACAGTGATATCCTCACTTTATACCACTGACAGAGTTAGGACAACGAACAAGTTTGTGGGCACACAAGTCTCCTGTAGTGGCAGGTAAAAATAGTTACTGAAGTATGATTTTAGCCATAAAATCATGTTCAGAGATTTTTTTCCTTTACCATTTGTGCTTAAAGATAACTAATGGAATATAAGAATTAATGACTGCGTTTTAGGCAGCTTCCTTTATTACTACCCCAGAGTAGGGTAGTACAGGTGCATTTCAAAAACATCCATCCTTATTCAAAAAGCACCAGGACAACTGCCAAAAGCATTTTAAAAGTTAACATTGCAACACATTCCCCAGTTTTAGTGACCATAAACACTTCGCACAATTTTGAAATTACAAAAGAAATTAGCATTTAGACAGTTAAAAGGCACCTGATTTTACATTGATATTGTGAAAAGAAAAAAATATGGCAAGACAAATGTTTAACATATAAATCTATTCCTTCTCCTATTAAGGGTAGTCCTCCTGTTTATTCTATTCCTTAAACCGATTGCAGGCAAAATCTTTGTGTATTTCTGATACTGCGGACTAAACTAGGGGGATTGATGTGTGATAGACAATCCCATAAACTTTGTTTCATTCCTGGTTTGATCGAGCAAGGACACCTGCTGTAGATTGACAGGATTTTAGCCTCCACTGTGTGAGCTGCATCACTGTCTGGGTGCCTCCCTGTGTTCAGATCTCTGTGTCCCATCAACCATAGGTCTTTTTCCCTGTTTCTGTCGTGGTATTTAAAACCCAAGAAAGCAATTCAGGAGCAGTGTTAGACAGTTATTTGTCTGGTTACGTTGCTGTGGAATGATCTGTGTTCTACACTGAAAGCACATTTATTGGACTTACAATCTGAAGTCCCAACAAAAATGTTTGTTTTATTTTGTTTTGCTTTGCTTTGCTTTGTTTTGATTTATTTCTTTTATGCAGAATCCTATGCCAACAGCAAGTAAGTGCTGGGCAAGACACAACTCTTCCTGTTTCTTCAGGAAGCATGTGAAGCATCTTTCCTGTCCTTGCAATTCCACAGCTTTGTGTTACTTCTTTGGCTTCTGTCTGTGTGAAGGCTCAACTTTTCGCAGCATCTGACTTTATCACACTGTTCAGTCATTTGTGTCTCAATGTCATGTCATGCCAGCTGAATTACAGCTCTTTTATGTCAAACAACAATATCAAATAGGCATAGGCTCCCCAGAAACCATATTCCTCACAGGAGGACATCTTCCTCAATGATATAAGAACCATCCCGATACCCACAATGACATGCTAATATGATGAGCTCAGCTTTTATTTTATAATTAACTTTTCTTTTTCTCTTCGTTGCCAAAATTTAAATTTAAACCCAGGGGCATCCTAAAGGCTTGGATATTAAAAATTAAATCAATATAATTATTATTTTAAAATATCACGAAGTTTCGAAATTAAGAACTTGATGTGTAAATGCTTAGGTTTGGCAGTATAGCAAAAAAAAAAAAAAAAAGGGGGAATTTTTGTGCACATCTTGATTAGAAAGGAATGCATTTGAAGCCAAAATCTCCCCTCCATTATTTTTTTTTTCCTCTGACAAAAAGAGTTACTGGGCTAGTTTCCTTCATTAGCTCAGAAGATCATATATAATATAATCAATAAACTAAATATGTTCAAATTAACCACTTCGGGGTTCCTTGATTGACCACACAGGCAATTCCTTGCATAAATCAACACAGGGTTACAAAGTATTTGGAGTTAAGCTTTTTGGGCACTATGGGTAGTAATTCATAGAAAAGAAAGGCACTAGAGGCCATGGCACTAGAAAGAACTCTATTGCTCTTTTTGAGCAAATTAAATACTTGATATTTCAGACACTTGATACCTGTTGACCTTTCCTATTTTAGGAAAAAAGCACTTGATGTGCAATAAGAAATATTATTGTCAGCTACAATGTTTTTCACCACAGCACCTCATTAACTGTAATCTATGGAAATAGGAAATCTCTCCTAAAATGACAGAGTTCTGCTGGAGCCTTGACAGCTTTGTGTGTGCAATAAGATCACAAGAACTTACCCCAAAACCTTGAGAGCCCAGCTTTGCAGGCTAGTGAGATTGTGGGCCTGGTAATTCAGCAAGGGTCTGGCCAAGGCACTGATTCCATCATGTTTTCCTTGCTCACTGTGTTAACGTGAACCACAGACTGACATCAGCCCTGCAGCAAGATCCTGGTGTGGCGCAGAAGCTCAGTCACCTTTATAGGGAAGCTTGGGATTGTATTAAAGGAGATACCACATTGCTGAACTCTTGTTCAGCTTCTTTTATTTCCTGCTGTAAACTGTAAACCAGTTCAGAGGCTACCTCTAGTTTTAAGGTAAAAAATGTTACTTTTTATCATAGTATTTAGAGCTTCCAATCAAGGAGGAAAAGTAGCATATAATAGAGGGGTATTTTCCCTCCTCTCAGCATCACAACAGCTTCTGAGACTAAGAAAATTACTAAAGTGGCAGCATTAAAGCATGTCACTTCATTTAAAGAAGTTTTTATGAAATCAACACTAAAATCAGCCAGTGTGGCTTTGGTGACTCCAAAGAGGTGCTGACATGTACAAAGCTGTCTGGCACCACATTTCTAGCACTAAGAAGTGTTTATTATTTGAGTGGGGAGAGTCACTGATGGCCAAAGCCATTCATTTACCTCCCAGAAAAAGGCAGGCCATAATCAAGGGAGTGGAGCATCCAGGGATGTAATCACATTCTGGCAATTCAAGAAAATTCACAGTTGAATTTATCCTTCTCCAAGGCATGGGAACATCATGACATATATTATTGGTATTGCAAATTGAAGTAGCTGTAAGGGAACCATACTATTGTTCTTCTGTACAAATGCATGTCTGGAGAGCTGTGCAAGAAAGCATAAAATTTTGTCAACTATCAGTCTCTCAGGTAAGAAGATAAATATTCAGTCATTTTTCCTTCCTAACTGCACTTATTTTCTGTATTTTTTTAATTCAAGAATGACTCTGGTAGCTTGGTCTGGCCCCTTTGATAAACAAATGTGGCTCTCTTACCATTTTTAGAAACAAATTACACATTTTGAAACACTGGGAAGATGCATCTTAAAAGTAAACATGCGTAAGAGAGTAAAGAGAGCTCCATGAAAAGTCTGTACCTACATATACTAGTATTAGATTTGCATATTTGTAAAATCTATGAAAAACAAAGGATGACAAAACCATTTTGTATTTCTGCCTTCCTAAGTTAGCTTCTGGGTCTCAGCCCCCTTTGGGGGCTCCTGACTTCCAAAGTACAGGACAACACTTCTCCTTTCAATTTACTGTAGTTGAAATAAAGTTCCTGTGCTTGTTCCTTCGTTATCCTGGTATGGGGAACTGAACACTCTCAGGCATCACCAGTAATTTTCAACTTTCTTGGTATCTTGATTGTTTCCCAAAGATGGATTGCATCTGTTCTTTTGAAAAGAAGAAGTACTTTGTGAAAGTGTTTTGAGGAAAATAATGCAACTGAGGAATAACGTGGATTTTGTTAAGAAAAAGACAAATGGCTAGAAAGAATTTGGTAAGTGGTACTCGTGAAGCAGTTCAAGATCTCTCTAAAGTCTGTGTGATTGCCAGTGGCTCAATGTTAATTAATCTGAACTTCACTAATTTCCACTGCTTCTGCCCACTTAGAGGCTAGGCTGAAACAGAAGTAGCTAAACATTCCTACAGGAGAGAGCCCATGGAAAGTCCACATCCAAGGTGGTGGATGGGGGGGCAGGCAAAGGAGAAGAAATATGCACATTTTTTACACTAAAGTGTTATAAAAGCTGCTGAAACCATGTAGGTTTTTCAAGGTCATATTTCAAAGTGTGGATATAGAATGATTTAAACATTACCAGAATTCAAATAAATGCCTATTTACTATGAAATCTGAACATCTTAAAAAACCTCAAGACTCTACAGTTAGGCCTGAACTACATATGTATATATATGAATGTATATGCTTATTATATATTAGTGTGGGTGTACATATACATCATAAAAAAAAAGAGTTTGTGGTGTGTGTGTATTGTGGGTAATATCTGCAGTTGTCAGGGAACTGCCTGAATTACTCTAATTCAGCTGCTTGAGGTACCTTGTTAATACCGTATGAAAAAGATTTCTGCAGTTCCAAGATATTGGATAGACAGATCACCCTGTCTCAGTAAGAGAGGAAATCTAAGTGTCTCTGAATTTGTTAGTCATCTGCCATGTTACATGCACATCAGAGAAATGGCATTTGTAAGAGAAGCTTAAAATAAGGGCTCTTCAATGATTAATTATTAGAGCAGATTGTTAGACTGGATTTGTAATAACTGCAATTTGAAGCCATCTGTATGACATAGTTTGTCCTATCTCTAAATTCTTTCTAAAAGTTGTTCTTCAAAAAACAGATAAAGTGGTAAGCTGATGGAATGGAAGGAAAGTAATGTGTAATGAATCACAGAATCACAGGATATGCCAGATTGGATGGAACCCACAAGGGTCATTCAGTCCAACCCTCAGCCCTGCACAGGACCATCCCGAAGAGTCACACCATGTGCCCGAGAGCATCATCCAAATGTTCCTTGAGCTCTGTCAGCCTTGGTGCTGTGACCACTGCCCTGGGGAGCCTGTTCAGTGCCCAACCACCCCCTAGGGGAAGAACCTTTGTCTAATATCCACTGACACAGCTTCAGGCCATTACCTGGGGTCCTGTCCCTGATCCCCACAGAGCAGAGATTGGTCTCTGCCCCTCCTCTGCCCCTCCCCAGGAAGTTGTAACTGCAATGAGGTCTTCCCTCAGTCTCCTCCAGCTGAACACACCAAGTGCCCTCAGCTGCTCTTCACACGGTTTCAAATCAAGGCCGTTCCCCATCTTTGTTGCCTTGTCTATCTTATGAGGAAAGGCTCAGAGAGTTGGCCCTGTTCAGCCTTGAGAAGAGACAACTGAGAGGGGACCTCATCACTGTGTATAAATATCTAAAGGGAGGGTGCCAAGAAGATGGAGCTGGGCTCTTCTTGGTGATGCCAAGCAGTAGGACAAGGAGGCAAAGGGCAGAAACTGATGCCTGGGAAGTTCCACCCAAACATAGAGAAGAATTTATATACTGTGCAGGTGACCACACACTTGAACAGGTTGCTCAGAGAGGATGTGGAGTCTCCTTCACTGGAGACATTCAAGAACTGTCTGGACACAGTCCTGTGCTATGTGCTTTGGGATGACCCTGCCTGAACAGAGAGGTTGGTCCAGACTGACCTACTGTAGTCCCTTCCAACCTCACCTGTTCTATGGTTGTGTGATTCTGTAATTGTGTGATTTTGCGACCGCGTGATTCTGCCTTCAGATATACTCAGTCCTAGGGTGACTGGGTTATATGCATGCAATATTCAGGCTCTAGCTAAACCCTGCCCGCAAATCCACAAGCCATGTGCACAAAACTTCATGAATCACTGGTGCAGATACCTTTTAAGAAAGGAGAAAGGTAAAAGTCTTCAAAACAGCAAAGGACTGAAGAACAGGTACAAAGAAAAATACTGGGAATAAGAAAACTTACTAACAGTTGACAGCTTTCATTGATGCTGAGACACTGCTATAGTAACACCTCAGAATGAAAAGTATGAATAGGATAAGGAATAGTATAAATAAAAATGTAGGAATTTATACAAACATACACACAAAGGATTAGGCATTCCCACACATCCAAATAGTTTTGTACAATGTTTTTTAAACACATCCCTCTCCATTTCAGCTCTTCTCAGTCTTGTGGTTTGTTTTTTTTTTTGCTTGGGTAATCAAAGAATTTACATGTTCACCCTCACTCTTGAACATGCTATAGCAAAAAATACAGAATTGTTATGGCCTTTAAAAGTGTTTTACCTACAATTAGAAAGCTCTCAAATATGTAAGAGAGAGTACAGATATAATTCTGCACATGAAATCATGTGCTTTATACAGCTGGAATCATGAAATTGAAGACAATTTGTTAATAAAAAACATTTTCCTACACTGTTTGTTTATAGATATCACAAAGGAAAGAAGTCAGAAATGATAAACTGAACTCAGAACAAGAAAAGCTTCTGTGTTAAAAACTCCAATAGGCCGGATCCATGTGGGACACGTTCAAGTCAGATGCCTTGAACAGGAGAGTGCTGGAAGCCCAATGGCACTAGTCTTCTAAATTATTTGTCCAGTGAGAATTATATGATCCAGAGGGCAAGTTGGACTGAATTTAGGGCAGACTCAGAAATCAATCCAAAATTCTGCAATCCAGATGCAAGCTGAATGGCATTTCTGTACTAACTGAAGATCAAAATCAAAAAAATCCTCTTACTCTAAAGCCTGAACCCTGTCAATTTTCTAAATTGAAGTTAAGGCATTTCACTTTCTCTGTAAGCTATTTTTCCCCATCAGAAGCAACTCCCTTGAGTGTTTTAAACCAGAAGTAAAACATGCATTTGAAGCATCTCCCAGTAAGTTGAAAAGCATTAATTTCAGGTTTTTTTCTCAAGAACTCTCTTTCCAGACAGTTACTTGCAAAGCAATGTGAGTAGGAGTCTAGTCCAGACCAGCTGAACTCACAGCTGCATTTTGTATCCAGTAGGCTTTAGTTCCACCTTATGTATGCTACAGAGTTTACTACTAGAAGTTGTTTGCATAATGATAGAGAGCAATACTAATCTTTGTAATTATGGATGGTGTGCAGAGGTATTTTTGCATTTGTTTATACGTCTAAAATATTTTCATATGCTTAAAATGAAACCATATGGTTTTCCATATGGTTAAAATGAATTCACCTCTACCACTATGGACCCACACACTAACTATACAACCTTGAGCCATGGTCGTATTAATAGTATATGTATGATCACTAGCTTCTTTCTGATCATGAACTCATGCAGGAGAAGGATTTTCACATTGAATTGATAACATAGCCTGAACCACACCATGCCACTCGCAGATCCCAGTTTCTTTCCTGTTCCATCTGAGATGTTTTACTATGGAGAAGAGTAGAAAGACTAGGGAATTATATTATCAGTCCTCCCAGCTGCACAGCCAGCTCACATAGTCAGGAGAGACTCCACACTGGGGGAAAAACAGCCACATAAAAATATACAGTTATAAACTAAAAAAAAAAACCCAGCAACCCAAACACTCCCTGAAAAGAGAACAGAGTAAAATGATGACCTGGACACAGCTGGGTGGGTTAACGCCAGGTGAGGATTTGAGCTACAGACCTCCATGGTTGCTTTGAGACCAAGCAAAGCTGTGACATCCTGCTAGAGCAAGGTGTGCATTGTCTTCCAGATTTGTGTGTAAATGTCACTATTCCTGGAACTCACTAGGAATGCTTTAAAAATTCTGGCCTGAACCACTGCTGTGTTGTCCTGCTGCCAGCACAGGCTGCGGCGCATTTCAGTGCCTGTGTATTTCATTCTTAATTGGTAAACTCCCTTGGGTATCAAGTTTGGAAACCCTTTTCTCTCTATAAACCTAGCTAACAAATGCTTTATAATTCCCCTCTCCTATATAATACAAGACCAGAGTTGGAGATACTACTGGGTTTTGTTTTCAATTGCACTACACTCAGTGAAAATGCCAATTTATGTTGTGCGACTTGTTGCATGGGCACTTTCACCTGCTGCCTCTTGGAATCTTTCACTTTCTTTCTTTTTAAAGCTTTCGCACAAAAAATTGACTAGTTGATACTAAAATATTTCAGACAGCTGACAGCTGACTGCTGAGAACAGAGGCTCCTAACCAACTCAGAGCACAGGCAGCTGCGGGGGCTGTGGGTACCTCCAGAGCTTAGAAGTAGTCCTTCTGGCTGGAGAGAAAAGCCCCCCCTTTGTTCCACCGGCCACGTGGCATCCAGAACCCCAAACCAGGAGCACAGAGACCACACAGGGAGACACGAAGGAGAGCAAGGAGCATCGTCAGCATAAAGCAGCT
>VYXB01006313.1:0-18070 GCA_013397135.1 Pachyramphus minor
TAAATACTACACTACAGCACACTGACACAAAACTGCCATTGTCTCAGGCCCATGCTGGGCACCAACATGTGGGGGGCTGACCCTGCTGGACTCCAGGTACCCACCAAGCTGCTCCACCACTCCCCTCCTCAGCACGAAGGGGCAGGGAGGAAGTGAGATGGAAGTTGTGGGTCAAGATAAAGGCAGTTTAATCAAGCAAAAGCAAGGTCACATGTGGAAGCAAAGGAAAACTAAATATTTATTCTCTATTTCCCACCAGCAGGAGATGTTCAGCCACCTCCTGGGAAGCAGGGCTTCCGTACACACAGCAGCTGCTCCAGAAGACAGATGTTTTCCCAAGGAATGCCCCCTCCTCTTTTCTCTTAACTTTAATGGCTGAGCAGACACTCTATGGTCTGGAATATCCCTTTGGTCAGGTTGGATCAGCTGTGCTGGCTCTGCCCCCTCCCAAGATCTTGCCCCCAGCCCAGCCTGCTGGTGAGGGGGGAATGTTAGAGACAGCATTGATGCTGTGGGAACACTGCTCAGCAGCAGCCAAAACACTGGTGTGTTATCAACACCTTTCTAGCCACTGATACATGAGGGTTGCTAGGGGTAAAATTACTTTCACCTCAACCAGAGCCAATACAACTGTTTATTTAAAAAATTAACAGAAACTTTTTAACAAAATCACACCGAACAGCAAGGATCTGAAAAGCCAGGCAGCACTGGGGCATCATAAAGAGAAATGCTCTGCAGGCCCTGCCCAACCCAAGGGCTAGATGTGCAGACAAGCACCTCCAAGTGGATAATAAGACTTGTTCCATGTCTCTCATCCAAACAGTGATACTGCTTTTTAAGCAGGGGAGGTTGTAAATTAGAAACCTGAATCTCTTGTGCATCCCCACGAGGCACTGGAGGGCTCAGATGGTGGTAAGCTTTTAAAATGTCCCATTTGAAAACAACCATGGCTGCAGTTGCAGCTTGGAGGAAGCCACCTGCCTTAGCTGCAACGTGAAGAGGATGTCATAGCATAAGGTGTGTGTCACATGCTGCATTTCTTCTTGCCCAGAATCCTACAGAGCTGTCCTTTTTTTTTTCCCTTGTTGTCCTGTATCAGCACAGAACATCCTCTCTAGCTCAGAAGGAAGGGAGAATGAATACATGTATATCCACAGTCTAAGGAGGGCCACCTTTTGCTGGAACTTGGATCTCACTCCATACCTCGAGCCCAAATGCGAGAACAGGGCTAGCTCTGGAAGGGCAGAGCCCTCTATGAGCTAGGAACCACATGGCAGTTAATAGATTGCAGGCTGGTGATTTGCCTTCTGCATCTGAATGATCTTGCCAAAGCCACCTCTTCCCACATCGTAGTCTGTCCGGTACTCATCTCGCACCTGGGGCACAGCAACAACACACATGTCAGCAACCTGCACTCCTCTCTCCTCCTGGACTTCAAAATCATCCCCACGCCTTGTTCAGTTGGTGGGGACCTGAAGTTCAGGCCAGAAGCACTTCAACTCGTTTGAGGTCTCTTCAAATAATCCACCAAAAAGGTAGTGAAAATTACAAATAATGATACAGCTGATGGCTGAGGTATTTTCAGATAAGAAGCAAGGAAGACCCCAAAATATTTTCAGCTTTGCAGCCCAGCTTTCTCAATTACCAGGCTTGGTCCCCTGAACATTTTATCCCCTCCACCCTGGAAATCAGCAAAGGAACCTCACACCTTTGCCGTGGGGCAAACTGCTGTGTCACGAGATTGGCCTGGCAGCTACACTGTCCCCCTCCACACAAATTCTGCATCATTTTAAGAGTACTGGCTTGGATTTGGGAACATTCTGCTTGGGCTACAGGAAGTTCAGAGTCCTAGATGGAAATGGTCTTAAGTTGTTCCCAGCTTTTAACACCAGGTATCAGTTACCAAAACAACCCGGGAGTGACTAAACTTCACCGTCAGGTCCCTGCAGCCTGCGCGAGACAAAACAAGCAGAGAAGTACAGACCCTTTTTGGGGGGGATCAGACTGAAGGGGTGAACTGGTATTGCCTTTACCTGTCCTCCAGTCTTTCCTCTCCCATACTGCCTCCCCTCCTTGAACCCAGCATCCCAGTCAGTCCGGATGATGCGGTCGTCCAGCCGCGTGCCGTTGATGAACCGCATGGCGTGCTCAGCATCTGCCCTCGTGTAGTATCTGAGGCACTCTGTAAGGAGATCTAAGCCTAGTTTGTGTTTTTTTGTTTTTTTTTTTTTTGTTGGGTAGATGGAAAATAAAAAGAGAGAACTATTGTATTTGAGAAACAGAACCCCACCCTCCAGCCTTTTTCTTCCCTACAGGATCAAAAACTGCGCTAAAAGCAGCCAACGCTCTGAGAGGATTCTGTACTTTAATGTCAGTACCTGCACAGACAAGAAGATGAAACAAAGACATTAAAGCCTTGCTAAGGGCAAGAAATAGGTAATATGCCTCCTTGTGCTATGTGAAACTTGACTGAAACAGAACAAAAGGGGACCTCTGCACAGACAGCTCGTGGCACGACCTGTACGAGCGTGTACCCTGCGCCTGGGAATGCTCCCGTGGCTTATCCTGCTACTTCCTTCAGGTGTAAAGCTGAGGTGAGAAAGCCAACACGTGCTCTGGCCACAGAAGACCTTGGACTAAGGACTCAGCTCTCATTTTGGCCCTATAACCATGAAGGAAATTAATAAATTAAAATAGTTCTCTGCCACGTCCAGAAAGCAGAGCAGCGGTGGCACATGTGACATGTGGCACCACTGCACTGCCTGTCTCACAGTTAAGAGGGGGGAGAGCAAGATGCAAGGTTGGAAGGGATGTGCCTGGCACAAAGCACTTGGCTGTGTCTCCCTTGCAGCAGCAGCACAGCTGGGCTTGGAACTAAAGCTGGCAACCACACACGGGGGGAAGAGAAAGGATACTCGACAAAGCAGAAGCCACAGGGGGTCTTCTTGATCTTGTCCAGACCCATGACAATCCTCTTGACATCTCCGCACTTGGAGAAGAGCTCCTGAATCTGCTCCTCGGTGGTGTAGAAGGACAGGTTGCCGACGTACAACGTGGAGGAGATCTTCAGGGACTTCTCCTGCAACTGCCTGCTGCCCTGCGGGCACAGAGGCGCACACGGCGGGGTCAGCGCTCCAGCCGCCCCGCTCCCTCCCGCTCCATCCCGGCCCTGCCCCGGACACGGCCCTCCCCGCCCCCGCCGGGCGCACCCTGAAGTGCTGGTCGCGGTATTGGCTGATCTCGCAGTACGAGTCGCTGTTGAGCCCGCTCAGCGTGGTGTGCAGCAGCCCCGACATCGCGCCCGCCCACCCGGGCCCCGCTCCCGGGCCCTGATCCCGGGCCTTGATCCCGGCCCCGCTCCCGGGATCCTTCCGGAAGCGCCTCGCTCACCGGAACGCGCGGGCGGTGCGCGGGGAGGAGGTGCCACCGCGCCGCGCGATTGGCTGAAAGAGCTGTCGCTTGGGGCGGAGAGGCGGGGCAGACGCGCTGAACAGCCAATCGGCGGCGCGGTAGGTCCGCCGGGGGCTCTGGGCCCGGGCCCGCGCACGCGCAGCACGGCGGCGCCGTTCTCGCCGGCGCGCGCCCCCTCACGGAGCCGCCCCTGAGGGGCCGCCCGGCCATGGAACCGCCGCCCGTGGCCGCCCTGGCAGGTGCCGCGGGGCGCGGGCTGTCCCTCCCCGGTAAACGCCGCCCGGCCGTGTGTCACGCCCCGCTCTCCTCCTGTGTTGCAGGGCTGGTGCGGGAGCTGCTGAGGGAGGAGGCGCCGTCGCGCATCGCGGCGCTCACCGAGGAGCTGTTCCAGGCGGCGAGGAGCCTCCCTGAGGAGGCCGCGGGGGCGGCGCAGGGAGAGCCCCCCGCTCCCGGCCCGCCTGAGGGAGCGGGGGGTACGTGTGGCTCGGAGCCCACGGGCCTCGCCCAGGTTGGTGCTGCAGCTCTGCGAACACCCGCTGCTGCCGCTGCCCATCGCCACCACCCGGCAGCGAAGATCAGTGTTTGGCACTACACAAACCAGTTCATTTTTGAGTCGTGGTAGCCCAAAATAAAATGGGAAATGTGGATCCGAAATGTAAAAGTGTGTGCTAATGACCCCTCCCGGATGATGTGTCCAGCTTGGGGGTCCCCAGCACAGGAAGGACACGGACCTGTTGGAGCGAGTCAGAGGAGGCCACCGAGATGATCCTAGGGCTGGAACACCCCACACCTGGGAGGACAGGCTGAGGGTTGGGGTTGTTCAGCCTGGAGATGAGAAGGCTCTGGGGAGACCTTAAAGCCCCTTCCAGTACCTAAAGGGGTGCTCAGAGAGATGGGGAGGGGTTTTGGACAAGGGCCTGGAGTGATAGGACAAGGGGGAATGGCTTTAAACTGAAAGGGTAGAGTTAGATTAGATGTCAGGAAGAAATTCCTCCCTGTGAGGGTGGTGAGGCCCTGGCACAGGTTGCCCGGAGAAGCTGTGGCTGCCCCATCCCTGGAAGTGTCCAAGGCCATGTTGGATGGGGCTTGGAGCAACCTGGGCTGGTGGAAGGTGTCCCTGCCCATGGCAGTGGAATTGGAACGAGATGGTCTTTAAGGTCGGTTCCCACCCAAACTGTTCTATGATCATAATGGGAAAAGTTATTGGTTACTGGTGATGTTGAGGTTTTTATTATTTCAAATTTCTAGTGTTACCTAAGTGTCATTTCAAATAAAAATGCAAGCAAAGAGCACTGATGCATTAACAGTTTGGTACTGGATCAGAGGAGACATCCTTCTCATCTTGTATGACAGCTGACACTTGAGGAAGAAGAAAATAAGCAAGCATGCCATTTTAACTGCCTGGTAAACCCAGCACATAATATTAGAGTGGAAAGTACTCATTTTCAATCTTTGTAAGTTTATCAGGTACTAATATCAAAAGGTTCCCAATGTAGGTATTTAAAATAATTAGCTACTCAGTTTTTGCTGTGTAAAAGAGGTGAAGCCTTACTACAGATATTTCTCAAACCTGATAAGATTCTTACAATTCTTTTCCAGTGCCTTCAGATCTTTTAACATCTGTTTAACGTGTACATAATGTATTCTGAAGGCTGCCAGGGAATCAGTTGTATTTTGGACATGGTGATGTGAAATTGCACAAATTTTTGCTCTCTATGAGTGTTTCTGAGAAATTTGCATCCCAGATGGATGGGGAGAGGTGAGGTCACGTTTTACTAAGTCTGGACTTGATAGAAACTGGACTTGATAGGTTAGGACATTTCAATTAATGGCATTTGTTTAGGAACATATTTGAATGCATCTTAATTCCAGCTGTGCCCTTACAGAATTCCCTTTTATGTAGAATTTTGAATTGAAGCCAAAGGCACTTGATGGGTGATGTGACATATATGTGCTGCTTGCCATATGATTTAATTAGTTCTCTTTAGTTTCAGGTCTTGTCAGCCTTGGATTTACATAGTCATGTTCTTTCTTACCTTGCTCCATCTCAGAAGTGCTCTCATGTTTTCAGGTGTGGAATAGCCTTTATAAGACTCTTATGAAATATGCTTATGACAAGAGTATGTGCTTCCTGCCAGGCTGTGTATCCTTGAATGAGCCATACTCTTAGGTGAAGAAATGCCTGTTTTCAGGTCATTGTCCAAGATGTCCCTCTGGGATCATGTGACAATTTTATGGAAAACTCACACCTTTGACTGCAGCGCCAAAGGGAGTTGCACAAACACGTGGAGAGGTTGTTACTGTGGTACACGTGAAAGCTGGTTCTTTTTCCAGCAGCAAATTTCAATGGGACCCACGTGCAGGACAAAATTAAACCTCATGGAATTCTCCCCTCCAGGTTGAAGAGGGTGCAGTCAGCCTGTGGAACTGGGCTGTGGCCAAACACACGGGTGCTGTTGTCAACGATGAGCAAAAAGCCAAACGTACGTACGTTCTGTGCCTTCCTGAACGTGCTCCACGTGCTGCAGCACAGAAGTGAACAGCTCTCTGCTGACAGGCACATATGTACTGCTGTAGATTTGTTTGGGCCTTTGCAGATAGGGTGTAGAATGTGCAGCTGGGTTGGTATAAACTGTTCAGGGAGGTGTAACAGTCGCCTTCTTGTGGCTCACAATCAGTGCAGGCATTTTTATCGCTCCTCATTTCCGTGCCAGAGCACAAGGAAGCTCTAATTTACCTTCTGATGCTGTGGTTCTAACCTCAAAATATATGGAAATAACACAGATGTAAATTTTAGGCTGTTGGTCACTTAGTTTACATTGAGTGAGATTGTTTCTTTAATGTAACTATCCCATCAATGTTTATATACAGAAAAACTAAATCCTCTTTTTCCTGACCTGCTTTAGCCAGGTACACAGATGGTAGGTTCTCTTGGTAGCCTGGAGCAGGGCTGGGGGAAAGGAGAATTGAGCTTTTTGGTCTTTTCCCTCAAGGTGTTCCCTCTGTGGTTCTGTGGGATGGCAGTATCAGGCCTACATTCTTGTCTTGAGGGATTAGAATCAAAATTATGTATAATCTGCATCATATAAATTGTATCAAGTAAAGGGAAAAGGGTAAATTTGCACAAACTAGAGTGTAATGCTCTCATATCACAGCTGAAGGGCCAGGGGGAGGCTGTTTTAAGTACATTAAGTGGTGTCTTTTCCATCCCCAATGTGCAAAGAAGGCCTGAAAATATTTTTGCTTTTTACTTTGAAACTGTAAAGATTATTAAACTTCATTTCCTTACTTTGCTCAAGGCTATTTTGAGGCTCTCAAGACATGTTACTGTAAGCACCTGCAACGTAATTAAGTCTTTGAATACCATGTATTTACCTTAAACTCTTTCAAAATTGTTTAATAGGTATTTTAATGAGAATATTTTTTTTTTCATTACTGCCTGAATAGCAGTTTTACGCATCTTGGCTAAAATTCAGATTGGCTTTGACTCCCGAAGCTTTTAAATTGTTCTCTCTTCTAATTTCAAATGCCAGACAGATATGGCAGGGCCTAACTTTCTGTAAAAAAACCCCAAAGAACAAACCCCAAAGTGCAAAGGAAGCTGCTGAATGGCTGCCCTGTTTCCTTGCAGTGCGGTTCGTTGCTTGCAGACTGATCCGCCTTTGTGAGGGCACAGATCCTGCGGAGGGAACCATCCGAAGGCAGATTTTGGTGAGGCTCATTGTGGGGGAGCAGCGAGGTACAGTTGATCCCCCAGGGAAGTCTTCAAATCTTATTATGCTTGTTTTGGAGAGGGAGCGAGATATACGTGTGGTTCTGGAAGGGTGGTTGGGGTTTTGGCAGGAGTATTGCTGACTCTCTCTTCTCATCACTTGAGGAAAGATAAGATTGATGATCCCATTTTTTTTCCTTTTAAGAGAACAAAGTACAGGCTGAAGTGGGACCTGTGTTTTACCTTGCTGAGACAGTGGAGTTAGGAATGTCTGGTCAGCACCACATCTTTTCACAGGGCAAAACATGTTATGAGCAGCACATTCATTTGTTTCAGTGTCTTATAATATTGTCGAGGAGGGCACCATGAGTCTTATGCTGCATCTAAGTGTTCAGGACTTCATTCAGGAGTGAGAGTTGCTGGTCAGAGATTGCAGAGCTGAAATACCCTTGTGCTGTGTTAACCTCAATGAGATGAGATCTTATGTTGCCTTTCTTGAAAGTGACTGTATTTTCACAAAGGACTTACCATTTTCTCCTTCAGATGTCTATGAAAACTGGGAAAGGATGGATAGATGTTGGAAAAGCTGATCTTGCTGATGGATTTCTAGAGAATGCCATAAGTGTAAGTTCTTTTCCAGCTTTAATTTCTTACATACACACCTCTTTGCAAGTTCCTTGGGTGATGCCTGTGTTTTGTTTTCCAGAACATAGAGAAGCTGTATGCAAAGTTACGTAAGGGGAGCGATGGTGAAGCAGATATTCATGAACACAGAGCTGATGTGGAGAATAACCTTTTCAAAGTACTCTCTTATCAAGCTGAATCAGTACGTGTTCTTCACAGTTTTCCTTATAAGTCACGAGAGGTATAGAGGAAAACTCTCACCCAGTTATTAGATACCTGAATGCCTGGCATTGAAGACTTGCTGAGGGATATGTTTCCTTCCCTTAGATGTAAGATAGCAGATCTTGTGCTTGCATTCAGTGTTGCAATCATTTAATGATTTTTAATTTCCCCTGATTTATCGCAGTCGTTTTTGCTGTGGTGTTTATATCTTCCAGTTCAGATTTGTTGCTCTGTGATTTGGCTGGCAAGGCTGTTTGTAAAATAAACAGCTGCCTGTGTGAATCATAAATGTATCAGTTCCAACAGTGTCCTGTGCTTGGCTGAAGAAGAGGGGTAGATGTGGAGCCTGGGTCCCCCAAGCTGAGTTCATGTCACATGTGCACTTTGGCTGTGTAGTCACTTAGAACACTCCTCATACTGCATTTATATTTGCAATTAGGCTGATGAAGGTGTATGAAGGTGGTGTTCCCAGCAGCAGGTAGCCAAGGTCCATCTCTAACAAGTATTTACACTTGTGTAAAGTCTCCTGCCACTTACAACTTTCATGACTCTGCAAACTCATGAACATCCTCAAAGCTCTTAATATTAGATGCCATCAGAGATCCTGCTGTGCATGAATACCCTCTCTTCCATGACCTCATACATGCTGCTTTCCACATATGAAGGCTTTAAACAATGTGAGAATCAGTACAAAATTACAAGATTTGGAAATAGTGCTTTCCATGATGTTTGATATTTCCTTTAAAGTCTTAACCTCTGGCATTGTACAGCGAGGTAAGAGTCATGGTGATAGTTATTAAAAAAACAATATGAGAGAGGTCTGGAAAAGTGCTAAAGGTTTTCTAGGGCATAAACAAGACAAATTACAGTAATTCCAAGTATGTAATTTAGAAATTCTAAGCTTTGTGAGGAATTGTTGTGCCTGACTGAAGTGTCTGAGTACTTTATCAATGCTGTAGATTATTAGAGACATAGGAGTGTTAATACAAGAAAATGTAGTTTCCTGCTTTTGTTGATCACACTGCTGACCCCAGTATCTGGAAGGGGAGTGTTATCTCCAAAATTCTCAGGAGCTGCCCTAAAGAGGCCAAAGCAGTGCCCAGAATTTTTAGTTTGGTCATGGAGACAAAAAGAGAGGTGGTGTAAGATTTGCTGAAATGTTGATCATCTTAACATCTGAATGATCTTGTCCCATGCATTTGGCCTTTGCACACTACCTCAGGACTGCAGTGCTTTTCTGGGTGACTTTGTCATCTGGCAGTATTTATGGGTATACACAGAATTATTATAGCACTGTAAGAAGAGATATCTAATCCCAAACCTTGCTTTACTGCATGTGAAAAACCCAACCCAATCCTGTTTTAAAGAATCAGTCTTGTAATGAATTTTAGGGCCCAGTTGCACACTGACAGCCTGTTGTCTTGCTCTGCTGCTTTCTCAGGCGGTTGCTCAAGGGGATTTTCAGAAAGCAATGGTGTGTGTGCAGCGCTGCAAAGATATTCTGATGAAATTGCCAAAAGAAGTAAGTGAAATCAGCCCTTCTTTATCATTCCAAACTTCAAAAACCTGCTTTCCTCTCTGCATGTTAAGGAATGACATGTGCCCTCTAAAATTTTGAAAAGCACTCTGAACTGTGTGTCTCTTGTGGTTGGTTCCCTCTGAGATTTTCTTACTAAAAATTTTGCATGAAAACAGCACAGTTGTTTTTTTTCCAAAGTGAATTTTCTTTTCTTGCTTCTCATGATTGGGAATTTGAAATAGAATGATAAACTCTTCCTAAAAAGGAGAAGACAAATCCACAATCAAGGCAGAAAGATTTCTGAATTGAATATGCCACTCAATCTTCTACAGAACCAGCTGCATTTTACATCTTGATCTTGTCTTTTCATTTGTACCCATATGAACTTTTGTCTGGGATCAGATGGGACAAGGGAAGAGCTGTTACTTAGTTTTTGATGTGCAAGTCTATCACTACCCTCAGTACTAATATTAATTTTCATGAAACTGTAGAGGCTTCCCATTGCACCAGACTGTGGTTTCTGTATTTCTTGTGACACAGATAAAACAAACTATCATATGCAGACTAATTCTTTGCAAAGATAAAAGTCTAATGTGTTTATATCAGAATAAACTTTGTCACATTTATTTTCATTTGCTTACATGTTTTCCCAGTATTTAGGAAACACTTTGTTCCTGTCTCTGTAGGCAATAGAATTGAAAGAGGCAGATGGAAATTCTGAAAGGGAAATATGGAAAATAGGGTAGGAGATTATTTGGATTTTTAATCAATTAAACTCCAACAGATTTTAAATTGTTTTTTGTGATCTGCAGGCCTTGTTCAAGTGCATCTGAGTGACTCAGTGAGTTGCAGGGCTCTAGCTTTGGTTTGAATCATAAGAGCAGAGCTTCTTACTGTGAGTTCTTGAAAATGCTCACTGGGGTCTTTGCATTCCTGCTCCTCATTTAATTTTATCTGAATTTAATTCTTTCCGCTTGAGCTCCTTCATTAAACATTATTAAACTTCTCATGATAAATGCTGCTCACAAACCAGGAGCACTGATGCAGACAAGGAAAAGGTTTCTGATCATGAAAGATAAAATTTACTTCTGATTTAAAGAGAGAAACAAGAAGAAGAAAAGAGCTAGTGATTGCTGAGTGAAACTTTTGGACTGCTGGGCATCTCTACCAGAGTCCCACTGTACCAGAGAGCACCTGGAGAGCATCCCAAGGAAATGGTTGTGTCACAGGGATTTTTGGTACCACAGACCAGCTGGAGAGGATTTGCAGCTTGTGGATCACCAGTAGTCTGTGACCCAGTACTCAGTACAGTCAGCTTTATGTTCTGGAAAGAAAACATTCACAGGTGAACTTATGAAAAATAAGGGGTTCACATCTGAGAGTGATCTTTTTCTTGTGTTTGTGCTCACTGAGTCTGTGCTTTTGCACGGAAATAATAAATTTGAAGCAAGATGTTGTCCTACCTTTCTCATTTTTGTCTGAGTCACTTGCAAGAAGCATCATTTAGACTTGGAAAAAAAAAGTTACTGCAGAGACAAAATGGATGTAAATATTGGCAGCCTGTTAGCATATAAAATGACTGTTCTGTCTCTTCTTTGGATGACATATGACAGCTGCAAATAATTTCAAAGGAAAGACAAGTTGTTATGAACAGATGTTGCCAGAGCTATTTGTAAAGCAGAAAACAACAGTGCTCTGAATAAGCAAGCATTCAAAAATGGTTTTCTCCTAAAACTTTTAATGCAGATGGTCGTTTTTTAACCCCAAAGAGACAAGCTGGGAAGAAGCCTGTCATGGAAGAGGTGGAGTCCTCTTTGCTGAAAGATATTAAACTTTTTTGATAATTTTTAAAAATGAGGTTGTAATATTCCAGTTTTTCCTCTCAAGTTTTAATTTTCATTGTTTACTTTACACAGTTCCAGTGCTTTCAGTGTGATTTATTGAGGAACTACGTGTTCCTCCTGTGTTTCAAGAATCCTGCTGTTTTGCATGTCCTGGACTGGTTAATGACGACTTTCCCGCACAATTATTCCATTTTAGTCATGTTCAATATCCCCTTGTAAAAGGCCAGAAGTGATAACTGTGGTTATTTCTTTGAAGTAAAATGCATTTTAAACAACATGAGGCTCGAGTGCCATGACATCTTGTGATGTTTTACAAGAACATTACAGAAGCAGGAGTCTTTTATTGCAGACCTGTTACCTGTCAATCCTCTGTTACAATTTTGGAGTGGAAACCTATGAATCCAAGAGGTATGAAGAGAGCTCCTTCTGGCTCAGGTAAAGTGCAAGGACAAACAAAATAAAATCCTGCTTTTGAGATGTAAAAATATATGTGAAGGAGAGGGGAGAACAAAGGAAAGCAGAGGCCTAATTAAATATGTGAGAATAAAAGATTTTAGCTGAACCAAATTAGCTGAGCAGATACTTTGTGGTGGTCATATTCTGTTGCCTAAAATTTATGTCTGCTTCCCACATGGATTTCCATGTCATTAGAATGAAATCTTTCATGGTTCTTGTCAATTATCTCCCTAATGCTTATTTAAAAGAGATTATATTCCTGAAGAGGCTGTTCCCAGTACTTGTGCCATTCATAAACGACAGTGAAGGGATTTGAAAGCTTTGGAAGAGAGTAGATGAATTCTTCTGCCCAGTTTTAAATTGATCTGTTTTAAATGGTGTTTGAATTTCTCACAAAGAGGGGCTTTGTGGAGAGCAAATCCTTGACTGATGAAAAACACAAACATCAAGGTGAGAAAGGAAACGTTAGAGATGGGCTGGGTAGGATCCAAATAACTATTGTGGTACCACTAAAGGTGAGAAAATGTAGGCTATCAGGAAGAGTATCCTCGTGCCATGGTCACAGCCTCAGCATAGAAAATTTGGGTTTATGTCTTATTCTTATAAATAGTCAGAAGAAAATTGACGGCAGCGTATAAAATCCAAAATAATTATGGTCACATATGTTGTCAAAGAGGATTTGTAGAAATGCTTAGAATTAATTAATGCTTCGAAGATAATTTTATATTTTATTCTTGTGGAAAATTAAATCCCAAATCCTGATGATGGAATTTGAGGAGGAAATAAAGCTTTGTGAAGTGAAAATAATGATCTGGTGAAAGAGATGTGGCTCCATCTAGTGGGTTAAGATTTCTCTGGTCTGAGGATGTATTGGATCAGGAAACAAATGCCCAGTTATTGTTTTTCTTTCTAACAGTTCTTCATTTAGAACCTGGTTTTGTGGGATTACCTCAGAGTTTTCTGCTGAGTGGTCCTTTGTGCTGCCGTTTAAGGGTTTAGAAGGTGAATGGGGAATCATGAGTCCCGGGTGGTGTCTCTGCTATTGGTCTCCTGTGATCTTGAGACTGGTCATGAATAGCATTTGTGTAGGACTATATTCTGTGCCAGGTGAGAATGGGAACACTTTCTTCTCCAAAATCTCTGTGGTTAAAACTGATAAAGCCTACTGAAATACAGAAGATGTTACAGAAGGTGCTGCAACAGGTTGAAGAAATTGAGCACAATTTTTTTGATGTAAAGGGAGAAAGAAAACCAAATTTCCCATTCTCTGGTAAAAGTGAGTACTGAGATGTGTGAATACTTAGTTTGTGTGATTTATGTGGTTTCTAACTGGCTAAGAATAGGAATGTTGCATGTCTCAGAAGACTGACTGTATCTATCTCTTTTATCCCATTTGTTTCTAACTTTCACTTATCATTGACAGCCAGAGTTATGACATTGGGAAGATGGACATGAAATACTCTGTTGGCAAAGAAATGCAGGTAAGAAATAGAGAAATATCTGCTTATAAATAGGAGGATCTTGTTAAACTGACTCTAGTATATCATCTGCCTCTTATGTGCCAAACCTGACCAGTGATTTCTTGGCCTCCTTTTTAGAGTTTGCCATGAAGTTTGGCAGAGTTGCAAGTTCAGTTGCTATGAGCATCAGTCCAGGAGCTCAGTCACTGATGACTGCCCTTAAATCACATTTGAATCCGCTATTTCAGAGAGATCAAATTGTAGAAAGTAAGGCTGAAGTAGACCCTGAAAGGCCATTTCTTCTTCCCTTCCCCTTCTTTCAATACATCACCAGTTGCAGCTGTGCCATTTCTGATAGATGTTTGTCTGCCTCATTCAGAAGTTTATTAATCCTTTTACTCCTCACAGCGGATATGGAGATTTTAATCTCTTCCTCTTTATATAAATAATTTATGTCTTTGAAAGCCATTATGATGTATGTCTTTATCTTGTTTGCTTTTCTTTGTTTCTGTGTTTGTTTTTCTCTCAGTGAAGTGTGTCCCTCCTGTTCTTTCAATTTCTTCTCTCATTCTGCTTTTTCCAGGTCTCTGATTTTCCTTGCTACCCTTCTGTTCTCCTCTGAACTCTGTCCTGTGTGTACTGCAGTGCTTTAAGACTGGATATGTTTCAGAACTGAGCAATCATTTTATGTGCCTGATACCAGGCAGGCATTTTTTTGACTCAAAGAGTCATAACCTTAGAATTTAAGTCTTTTATATTCATATGTGGCTATTTCTGTCCTTCCCAGGCTAAAGTGCTACGTTTGTTGGCCACAACCTATTTTGAGTGGGATTGCACCCTGCACCTTGACAAGGCATTGAAAGCCATAAACTTGGCAAATCAGGTATAATGTGTTCCTCTGTTTATGGATTGCAATAGATGAAACTCAGGCATTTATTAACATAACAGTATGGACTACGTTAATCACTGGTGTGTAATCCTTGACAACAGATGGAGGTGTGTGTTCTTTACTTTGTCATACTCCTAAGTTTTGGTGTTCCCAGCTCTTTCTGTAGAGGAATACTTCTCTGCATGTAGGTGCAGAGCTGTCTTACAGCTGCTGTCTGTTAACAGTGAGGTCCTTTGATGGTGATGATGACATGACTGAGATTTCTCTGATGTGTTGTGTGAGTCACACACGGGCAGCCGGGACAGCCACAAACCCACAGCTGACACACAAAGAGTAGATTTATTTCTGTTACCTCTGTAACTGGGGGATCCCCAAAGCCACACCCAGGCAGAGGCACGGGAGAGGACAGAAAGACAAATTTAACTTGGGGCCATGCCCGAGGATCACAGGCCATTCACACGGGCTTATCAGGGCTTATCACCTGCAAGGTCACTGGAGCCCTTTACAGTCACCAGTCCTCTGCTTTGTGACCCTTTTCTCCCAGCCCTGTACTCATGAGAACTATATAAGCAGTGGGGCCACCTAAGGCTTATGCCAGTTTTTCTGCCCCTCTTGTCTCACTTTGGTTATAATGGATAAGTCCACACTACTTTTTGAGGTCCCATCTGTACAAATATTTGAGCAAGCACCAGAGTTCTGTTTTGAAAACTGTAGCCATGCTACATCAGTCTTATTTCAAACAATTAGTTTAGCTATTGTACTTTACTAACATGACTGTATTTCTTCTGGAACCTGACAAATGAGGTGCATAAGCATACCAGCTACCCTGAAAGAATATATCTTGTATTTCTAAGCAGCCATTACAGTGAGGGCTCTTGACCTGGTAACAAATTCTGTTTCCTATATAAAGACTTTGATTAATTTTGTGCTTCTATCTGTTCAAGTTAGTGTAGAGTAAATAAAATTTGAAAAATTTGAAAAATTCCTATTTGTCTTTGGTTGGTAGTTAAAAATTTTTCATGATCTGTTTCATAAAAAACAAGTTTTCAGTATAAAACTTTGTTTTAAATGAAGGCTCAATTTCAGTTTTCCACGTGCTGTTAGAACTTTCAGACAGATCATGATGCATGTGCTCCTGGCATCAGGATAAGAGACAGTGTCATTCAAATAACATGCTACTGCAGTATATAAGCCCTTTGTCTTTTTTTGTTGTATTTATTATCACAAAACTTTTTGAGATGGAAAGTGTTCTTATCATAATTTTTGATAAATGTACATTTTGACATTGTGTGAGGGTGTGAAAAACTGGAAGAAAATGTTTATTCCAGAGCCTGAAATGTGCACTTTTAGTGAGAGCTGTAGCATACAGTCTTCATTATTTCCAGTTACTTCCATTGTTGTTCCCTCCTAAATTTCTTCTTCTACTACTTTGAATTCTGCTCATAATAATTCTAAAGTAATGCAGCCAATTCACACATAGGAAAGAAGGAAATATTTCTATCATTGGGTATTGTTCAACTTCTATTTAAAAATATCAAAAATAGGCCACAGCAAAATGAGAATCATACATCTCTTGTTTAATTGTTCTCATGGTCTGTTGGCAGTGTAAGAATAAATAATAAAGATGCACATTGCAATTAGGAAGAAAATATTACGTTAAGTTGCCTACCTCTTGCTTCAGTCATTAAAGTGGAGCTGAAGAGTACAGTGGGGAGTATGTGATTTCTTAATATTTGTCTGTGTTATGAATGTGCTGTACTCTCCCAGGATCTGTGTTCTACAAAGAGCTGTCCAAGTAATGTATTGTTTTTCATTGTGCAGGAGAATACACATCCAGCAGGGTTTTTTTTGAAAGTTAAAATTCTTCTTAAAAGTGGAGCATCAGACGAAGATATCAATGCAGGTATCACACCTCTCTTTAGGTTTCACAGTAAGGTTCTACTACTCCATATCCAAGAAGACTGTCAGTGTTGTACATAGGAAAAAAAATCCTTTTTTGTGTGCTTTGGTGGAATCTTCATTAATTAAATGTCCTTCTGGGTTTGCAGTGTGAGACATAGCAGTCAGTGTTCACAAAGGAGTTTTCCAAATGCTGATTTCAGTTTGCAGTATGATGCTGCACACAGCCTGAGCACTAACCTCAGTCTCAAGTCCTTCCTCCTGCATAAGGATGGAATATTTTGGTGGAAGGCAGCATGAGGCAAAAGATTGTGCTACTAATGCAGCCTCTGCTGTTCCTGTAAAAGGAAGGAGACTAGAATTCCAGGGCTATCAGTCTGTCACCTTTCTGTAGTGCTGCATTAGCTGTACCAAAACACAATAGACATGTTTTATTCTTCCTTTTGTTTTAGATCTATTATATTGTTGTTGGTTTTTTATGTTTTGTGTCCATCTTTGAAAGAAGCTGTAAGAGCTAAATGGTAGTTTGAGTAGTTAAGTGTCAGAGTTGATTAAATAATCTCAAGTGCTTTGTGTTCTGTCTAGCTCTTGCAGAATTCCTGCACTTAGAGATGTCTTTAGACTTCTGTTTGAATACTGCCAAGCTGCTGCTGGAGCATGGAAGGTAGGAAAACATCACCAAGTGGGGTAAACACAACGTTTGGAGTTTGTAGGTGTTCCTTTGTAAGCAAAGAACATCTTATTATACAGTGATGCTTTCTTTTAAATAAAAACTCTCTGAGGTAAGGTAAACAGTTTTGAGAGGGAGCCTGTCCTTGCTATAGCAGGTGATAATGATTATGACAGCGACAAAACAGGGAGTGAAATAAGTTTAGTGGCAATCTGCAGTGCTGTAGCCTTACTTTGGAATGATTAAGATTCTCTGTATAGGTTTAATGTATGTCTGGAATTATCAGACTGAAATCTTTCTTCTAAGCAACCCTCAGGATGAGTTTGGGGTCGTAGAATCATTTCTGTGAAAAGCAGTAGAAGGATGAACAAGTTACTACAAAATAAATAAAGACATGACATTTCCCCCTGTTGAATGCTCCATCATGATTACCTGGGTATGTGCTTCTGTCTTGAAGCAAATGGGAGGAGTAAACTCCCCTTTGAATATGGTGGAACAAGTAAGTGCTAATAGGAAGCTGCCATTGAATAGCTGAACTGTAATAAATTCATACCTTGATTCATTCTGTCAGTGTGATTGAATGAGAAACATGCTGCATGCCATGAATATGTGAATGTCTAGAATGGAAAATTAACAGCTCTTCTGGTGCAGCCTCTTAAAAATGCATCCGTTTGAATAGGGAATCAGTTGGTCTTGATTTTCTGAAATCTGTTCCTGAACGATTTGAATCTTCACCTGACCTTGGAAAAATTACCCTGCTCCACATCGAGTTCCTGTTGCAGAATAAGAGGGAGCTGCTTGCTAAGCAAAAGATTGAAGAAATTATTATAGGTCTGTATCCATCTTTTGCTGCTGTTTACTGAAAGCTGGATGTGGTTGGCTAAGGTCTTGAATTTTAATTTTCACTTTTTTTTTGCTTATTCTCATGTTTCTTTCTCTTTGTGTCTGTTTTCCCTTATGTCTCTTGCAGCTCTCAACTTCGTAACTATTGGCAATCATGATAAAGCTCAGGGTTCAATTCTTTTGCTACAGCAATTCCTCCTTCTCAGTGTGTATTGTGTGACTGACACATGTGGGATTAGAAACATTTGCCAGAAGTTCTGTGTGATGTTAATACTTTGTCCATCCAGCCCAATGTATTTTTGTTTGTCAGTATTAAAACAGGTCACATATCCTTGTTTGAGCAGCTGAATAGCAGTTCATTTTTCATGTCTGTGGCACCTGTGGCCCGGTAATATTTTTGGACTGTCAGATCTGCTGTAAACCAGATCCTGTTTCACACAGCATCAAGCTAGGAGCAAGAGCCACATTTATATTGTTCAAGCTTGAAAATATTTTTCTTTTATGCACTTCTTTTTTGTTTG
>VYXB01006313.1:18313-57379 GCA_013397135.1 Pachyramphus minor
GGTGGGTGGGGGTTTTCCTGTTTGATGGTTGTTTCTTTTCAGGAACAAAAATGAAGCACTGGGTCCTGAAACTATTGCTGTGTGTGTATGTTGTGTTTTTTGTTGTAAGCTATGGGACAGTCTGAGATACTTCTTAGATGCTTCTCAGCCTGCTTGGTAAAGTTCCTGTAAAGTGATGATTTGCAATATCTTTTCAGGTCATTATACTGGGAAACAGCTGTTGCCTGAAACCTTGAATCAGCTGCACATCATCTTGTGGGACAGAGCTGCCAAATATTATGAGGTTTGGGACCAAACAGTAGTGTTCTTATTTAAATCAGTGAAAATTATAATCTTTTTCTGACCTCCTTGATGTGTCTATTTTTGGTTAAAGTGCAAACTGTTAGTAAGATCTTTGTTCCAGCTGGCACTAGTTTTATTTTCATCCATCTGGGTGCTGTTTTCTGTTACAAGATCGAGTTTCAGGTAGCCTCATCCAAGGTTTGTGCACGGGAAGTTATGGCCAGAATTCCTGCTCCAGCTGGATCCCTGAATGTCTGTGGGGCCCGATGGGATTCATGCAAGGGTACTCAAAGAGCCTTGTCACTGCAAGGCCTCTCTCAATGATTTTTGAATGGTTTTGGGGATCTGGAGAGGTCCCAGTTGACTGCAAGCTGGCAAATGTTGTCCCAGTTTTCAAGAAGGGCAAAAAGGACGACCCTGGAAACTACAGGCCTGTCAGTCTCACTTCAGTGCCTGGTAAAATTATGTAAATTATTCTGGGAGTTACTGAAAAACACCTGAAGGACAATGCAGTCATTGGTCACAGCCAGCACTAGTTCAGGAGGGGGAAGTCCTGCTTGTCAAACTTGATTTCCTTTTAGGACAAGGTCACCCACCCAGTTGATCAGGGGAAGCCAGCTGATGTAATCTCTCTGGATTTCATTAAAGCTTTGGATACTTTCTCTCACAGTATCTGGACAAGTTAGAGGACTGGGCACTTACAAACTCTATGGAATGTAACAAAGGCAAGTGCCAGACTCTGCACCTGGAGCAACCTGGATGTCCAGACAGACTGGGGACTGAGGGGCTGGAGAGCAGCACCACAGGAAGGGACCTGGGGGTCCTGGTTGATGGCAACAGGAGTCAGCAGTGCCCTGGCAGCCAAGGAGGGGCAACCTTGTCCTGGGGGGACATCAGGCAAAGCATGGCTCTTCTGGGGGAAAACTTACACTAGAACATACCTGACTCTCTCAATCTTTCATTTTCTATGACCATTTTTAAAATAAAAATTGGGAGGATGTAGGCAGTTTGATCACCCAAATAAGTGAGTGTTTGTTTGGTTGTTTTTTTTGTTTTGGTTTTGTATTTCCTAGGAGAAAAGCTATTCTGAAGCCCTTCACTGGTACAATTATTCTGTCAGCTTCTACACACCCAGGCAGATAGATCAGAACTTGGCCAAGCTGCAGAGGAACATGGCTTCTTGCTATTTTCATCTGAAACAAATTGATAAGGTATATTTAATATATATGTAGACATATTTATGTATTTATTTGCATTGTTTTTATTTTGTAGCTGTGCCACCAGGACTACATTTACATCTGCAGAGAAGTGCACCTGCTTTACCTGCCCAGGCTTTCTTGGTTTGGGGGTGTTAAATCTCACAGTTCAAAGTGCCAGAAGGGAGTTTAATATTTCAGCATTTTCAGGGCTTCTCTTGCTTTCTGAATCTGTAGCTTTGATTTTGAGGAATTGGCTCTTTCCTTTCTGGTCATTGTCATCCTTCAGTGCCATCTTCTGGTCTCATCACTTTTCTTTCAAGGGAGGACGTTGCCAAACCAAACTTGTTGAGTAATTATAGAAATATCAACACTGTAACCATAACATTTTGCATATCTTTTTAGCCCTTTTCTGTTGCAAATTATGTACTACTAGTTTCAAGATGTTTTTGTACTGATTTCCTTTAATCTTTTCTGTGAATAGGCTAAAGAAGCAGTTAGAGAGGCAGAGAGGTGTGATCCAAACAGCATCTTTACTAAATTCAGTGTCTATAAGATTGCAGTGGTGGAGAATGACACTGATAAAGGTAAAACTTGAAAGATAAAGTCTCCACTATAAGGAGAAGAAGTGCCAAATATGTTAGAAAACACAAAACAGATTTGGACTGTTCATCTTGAGAAAGACACAGGAGAGGGTTGCTAGAAGGAGGGTCTGTGAAGTCATTGAAACTGTCAGGCTGCAGATTTAAATTTTCAGAGGGGGTTGATTTTTGCACAGAGGTTGTGAGATGTAGAGTCCATTGCTGTATTTGATATTGTCTGGATGGAGCCTCTAGATAGAAAGTCTCTAACCTTCCTGTGGGCAGAAGTTGTGGTAGCAATCCAGGGTGAGAATCATTGTATTCACTGCTTTTCATATGTATTTGTATCCATATAAAATATAAAAAAAGGATGCTGAGCTAAATGAACCTTAAGGGAACCATTATGACTGCTCTTAATTCCTCTGGACAAGTAAAGCCTGGAGTTACAAAAAACCTCATGAATTACTGAGATGACTTGCAGTATGACATATCTCTGTAGCCTCTTTCTTTTTTATAATGAGTTCTGCCATTTCATATTTTAATGAGAATCTTAGCTCAAGTAAATGAAAATTGAGAAACACAGTCTCTGCTTACTTTGAATACAGAGTAACATACAGATCTTATTTTCCAGTGAGTTCTCTGCCAATTAATTCTTCTCTGTACATCTTTTAATGAGAGCATAATTTGTTCACATAATATAGAGTGGGAACCACAGCACAGTGTGAACATAAAAGCAGTGGCACCCTTAGCATAAGCCAAGATGTGGGAGCTTGGAATGACGCCCAGACAGTGTATTAGAGAAAGTCTTCTGTCTTTGGTGACAAACAGTTATTTAGCAGAACAAAAATTAGGATGTGAGATGAGTATCATTTGTATGGCATCCTTATTTCCTTAGATTAGTAGCTTGGAAAGCTTTTTGGCACCTCCCTAGGAAGAAATGCAGATTTGTGGAGAAGTGCTGGCATGGTCAGGTTTTCTTGTCTTGGTTTTTCATTAAAAACAATGAAAATTATAATCTTCCATAAATCATTAAAACACTAGAACTTTCCACCTTCCAATTGCTTCCATAAAAAATGTTATTTCTTCCCTATGTGTGTTTCAGCTGTGGAAGCAGTGATTGAGATGGGGAAGCTGGCAGAAAAGACATTGCAACATGAAGACAAGCTGGGAGTGGATAAAAATACAGGCACCAACCTCTTGAGTTTGGCTGCCCACATTGCATTAGAGGTAGAGCAGATAATGTTGCCTTTACTTTGCTTTGTTGATATAAGTAGGACAACTGTAACCTCTATAACCTGGCCTACTTTTAATATTTCTCTGTATTTCATGCATTTCTAAGTATTTCATGGTTCTGAGACAAAGGTCTCACTCCAGTGTGTCGTATAATGCAAAGTGGAAATTAATTTCATGTAGAAAGAAATGGTATCTTTTAAAATTTCTGCAGAAGAAGAAAGGACTCTGAGTTATAAATGTTGGCAACTGGAAATGACATGGGGTATTTCTGTAAGATTTTCCTTAGCAAAATGTTACATCTTCTTCTGCCTCTGGGGTTTGATCTTTGATGTGAGAGGGGGAACCTGTGCACAAAACACACGTAAGCCAACAATGAAAGAATGAAAAGTCCTTTGTCCCTCCTGTTTGCCTCTTGGTTGGTGACTGGAGTGATGTCTGAACTGGCTGATTGTGTTTTGAGCTATTAGGGCTTTGTTCATAGCCCTGTGAGGCATGAAAGCCCTACCAACCCTTGCTCTTGCCATGGGCTCTCTGTGCACGGAGTCGTGTGATCTCTCCTTAGAGTTTTCTCTGCACTCTGAGGCAATTCTGTGCAGAATCCTTTGTTCTTTTTCCTGCTCATAGACTGCACAGACCTCTGGAATATGTTGTTGCTTTGGGGTTGGTTTGTTTTGTTGTTTGGTTTTTTTGTTGTTGTTGTTGTTTTGATTTGGTCTTTTCTTGTAGTGACTGAGGTAGTGCAGTATATACAAAACATGTTTTAATTTCTTTTCAGAATGACCAGCAAATTGTGGCTATCAAAGCTTTGGAGTATTTGTCTGAACATTTACAAGACTGCCAGCAATTATTTGCAGCCTTAAAGTGAGAATTCAATATATTTACAAGGAAGGAGAAATTTTTCTTGTTTCTTTTTGAAAACTGTTATAATGAGGAAGATGGAAAACTGCTTAGATGAAATATTATTTAGCAGTCTTTTTGGTGCTGCAGATGTACCTCAAGCCTCAACTCCTAATATCTACAGATGTTGCAAGTCTCTCCCAAGCAAATTTTTAGTTGCTCTGAATTTTATGATTACAGTGTGGTGTGAACATGTGACCAACAGTGATTTTAATGGAATTGCAATAATAATTTTTGGTGAAAATACCAGTTAGCTTGTGTCCTCTGATGAAGTGGCATCTTGAAATATTCCATCTTGTTTATAAAAACAAATATTGTGAGACAGATGTATTTATTCCAATGTTTACTTAAAGCCTTTGTTAAAGTATATTTATTTTAAAGTACATTATTTATTTACTATTACATGATCTAACAAAGTGATATACAAAACAAGGCAGTGGAGTGGGAAATAGCACAATCTTATTCTCAGCTTGACATTTTGAATCCTTCTGTGAGTTCCACGGGCTGATAGCATAAGGAAGAAAAGTGGGATCCCTTCTGGAAAATTAGGACAGAGTACACTGTTGGGAAAAAAAAAATCTCATTTCTTCATTGCTTTTTTTTCCTCAGATGTTTGGTTCGTCTGATGTTATCAAAAGTCATGGCAGAAAAGGAAGAGAAAAGGTGAGTCCGTTTGCAAAAACATCTTCTTACTGTACAAATGGTGTCATGTTTTCTTGCTGGGCTGCTTTTCTTGCAGACTAATCAAGAGATCATTTTTTATGCTAGTAAAAAACCCACCCAGATGACTTCCCAGCTTGACCCTAATGACATCACATAGGAACATATTTTCTACTTGTATAACCTTTTCTTCAAATATTTGCTCTTTGCCTTCCTCTCTAATGAATGCATCAGACTGCCAGGTATTTTTAAAGGAGGATGTGAGCTAAGCAATCTTTGTAACTTTGACACTAGTGTGATATCTTTCAGAAGTTCTGGGTAAGAAGAATGAATACATCCATAATGATGGAGTTGTAATCCAACATAAATAATGTGTTCTGTTGTGAGAAAGCTAATCAATTTTCTGAAACTTAATTTTTCCTACATTCTAGAGATGAAGATATCAGTTCAATCCTGACTTACTTGAACTTGGGTATGCTTTTGTTTAATTTACATTTTCTGGAGTTCTTCCATACATGAAGATTTATGATATGATTAGGTCCAGTCCATACCAACAAAATGTTTGGACTCCTTATTTCAGTCCAAGTTCCCAACTTCCCACTGAAATCAATACAAACTAAAACTGGATATTCAGCAGTGTTGTGAAGTTGGATCTCAGTGCTACAGGGTTTTGCTATCAAAAACTTGCAGTCCTACTGCAAATAGAAGAGAATGAAGAGCAGAATTAAATTAATTAAAGGTTCCTAGAGGAAAGGCCTCAATTTTTTTATTAAATTTAAAAGCCCTCAACTTCTAGTGAAATTAAGTAAAACTTCTCTGCATAAGGCTTCTGTATTAGTAAACTTTGAAGAGGCAGTAATTGTTTGTATCTTCTATAAAATGCTGTTTGAGGCATCTTTTGATGTTTTTTTTACAAGGTGAAAAACATGAGATTTAAGTTGTGAGAGTAAGTGTTCATCAGGAATTACATGGGAGTTTTGGAAACCTCTGTTTTGTAGCGTAATGATTAGACTTGGAAATGTTTTTGAACATACAAATGTATTGAACAACCACATTTTCTGCAGCTCACAGGAGACTTGCTGAGTCTTTCACAGAGGAGAAATTTTCAGGGGACATGAGGATCCTTGAAGCTCACTGGTTTAGAAAAGTTGGTAGGTTGCACTCTCAAAATCTAACCTGACTCTCCTTTACCTCCTCTTAGCCAGACCTTAAGGAAGAAAGAAGTGTTTAGAGAGGTAGAAGATTTATAAAACTTGTCACCTTTGGCAGTCACTGCCTTAACTGATCTTAAAGTTCTCCTGCTGCATTTTGTGTCTTCTGAAACTGTCTGACATGATTCATGTTTTAAGTCAGTTACCAAGACAAATGCTCACACAAGGTCTGTTTGCCTGAAGGGGTAGCTGATGCATTATTCCTTTCACCACAGGAATTGTTGTACATGTCCATGGTGCAGCTCTTCACAGCTCACCCCTTTTCTCTTAGTTACACCTTCTCTACCAAGACTCTGTTACAGAGGTAAAATTTAAAATCAAGAAAATAGAAAGAAAAATGTTTTTCTTAAATGTCTGAAAATAAATGCTGCTAAGAGCAATGAAAAAACCACCCAGACCCTTACTGCTGATCCTGACTATGCATATTCTCATGCAGGCAAAACAAGAATTATGGAGCTGAGATGACTGTGCTGGTGTGGTTGGTGCAGGCTGAGTTTATCTCTGCCACTCATACAGAACTATCTTAATTTGTCCTTTAAATCAGCAGTCCTGGAGTTTGCCTTGAACTACAGTACAGTGCCTGAAACCTAAACAGCAAATATTATCCCAGATAAAGTGTTTTCTGGTGGAAAATGCAGCTCCCATGGAGCCGTTCTAAGCTTTGTCTGAAGTGTTGTCTCTGGATCCTCATCTTGTAGTGTTTGTTACAGTGTTTTGGTAAAGAATCAGTTCACTTGCTGTCTATAAATAAAACCAGTTTTTCAGACTCTTTCTTCTGTCAGAGCACACAGGAGAGAAAACAGCTGAAATCAATAACAGAAGACATCTGCTTTTGCACACATCCTCACAATGTAACTGTGCTCCAGGAAAGAGGAGCAAAGGGGGGAGAGAAGCAGCAGAGGTCAAATACAGTGACATGAGCACAAATGGAATCTGTGGTGGCCATGACCTTTCCAAGACAGCATTCTCACTCACAGAATAAACAAACTGGAGACTACAGAACCATGTCCTAGTGGATAAATTAATGTGAGACTTACTGTAGAATCTAAGCATTTAATTGGGTCAGGTTCTCATACATAAATCATATGATTGTCTTTAGATGCTCATCCATTTACTACTCAGAGTTGTGTGCTTAATTGCCCTGTACTTGACCTTGCTGGGGTAAAATGAAAAATGTTTCAAGATGTGGGTTTTTTTTCCTTTTTTTATTTGTCTTGGGAATATTGTTTAACACTTTCATTCATATGCTAGCTTAGTTTACTAATATAAGAAAATGCTTCTTCCAGTTCATGCTCTTGTGAGTAGGGTGTTGGTAGATTGGATCCTTGGTTGTGATGAAATTACCACGGCAAAATTTGAAAGCATGAACAAGCTCTTCTAACAAATTACTAATAACAGTATTTCTTACTGTTGTTAAATGAGCTGTTGATGACATTTTGATTAAGAAATAGAATTGTAGAGTGTGAACTGCTTATTGCTAGAGATTAGATGGGCACACATGTAACAGTGAAGATTTTTATTCTAGTCTCTATTTTTTCTGTCTTTGTTAGCTTGGAACTTAGCGGTACAGTTCAAGGACAGCCCTGAAAAGATGAGGGAGTTTTTTGTGCTGTCTTTCAAGGTACTTACTCTTGCTAATAGTGCCTCTAATTGAGGAATATTTTCATCTGTCTGGTTCTTTGGAAGTCACATTCATGTTTTGGGTATCTCCATGGAGATGTGCTTGCATGCTCTGAAGGAGATTGATTTGTAATACAAAATGTGTGCATTATTGTCATAATTTACATTCTGTTGCTTAAAAATGTAACAGGAAACTTAGACTTCAATGAGAATTTTCTGAAATAAATGGATTGTGATGTTTGGAAACTGTACCATTAAGACAAAATGTTAAGCACTCGAGTCCTAATCCCCATGCAGAGCTTCTTACCAACACTGTCAGTTTTGCATGTGTTTGTAGAGAGGGAACTCCAACTCTGCTTTACACTTTATATTTAAATAATCCTTTTGTGTAATTGCACAAGTAAAATTGCAATATAAATATACACAACTCATGACTGACTGTGTCACAGAGGAGAGTCAGCAGTCATCTGTTCTAGAGCAAATTGCTGTATAGGGGTAAAATTTTCATTACCTTTTCCCATTTTTGGTGTCAGTTCTCCCAGTTTTGTCCCTCTGACAAAGCTGTTCTAATTGCTCAGAAGACATGCCTGTTAATGGCAGCTGCAGTTGCTCTGGAAATGGGGAGACAGCAAGTGACACCTTCAGAACAGGTAGGGCAAGTTCTGTTAAAGATTTCTCTGTGTGCTGGTGTAGCATTTTTTTTCCTTTTGGTTTTGAAGTCTTCGTTTTTCTCACTCAGAGTGGGATGTTGAGAATGTAAACAGGGGAATATTTCATAGTTAATTAGAATTGATGCACCTTTCCAGGCAATTGTAAATGTTGGATTTCTGTAAATCAGTTCTTTTGACTTTGGTGGATTTGAATAGATTTCTATCAACAAAGGGTCATGGCAGTACCTTCTCTTAGATGGATTTCAATTTACTGGATATATTATGTGAGGAGTCTGCTGCTAAACATGGGCTGGTCAGACAATTACTGCTGTTGCTGAAAGGCAGTATGGTTGTGGTAAAGCTCACAGTTTATTTTTGGTTTTATGCATACATCTTTTGGTGGGGGGAGGGCATTGTGCTCACTGTGGTAAGAAGATAAAGGAAAATGTCCAGGGGTTGTGAAGGAAGTACTGAAGTCTGCTGTGGAGTGATTATAACACTTCTGTGGAGAGCACTGCACAGTGCTTGGGAGCTAAAAAAAATTACACCCCATAGGAACATGGATGGTTCTTTCTGGACCAATGGAACGTTGTGCAGAGGCTTTGCCTGACATGTGGAGGTCTTTGAAAAAAACCCCATCCCAAACCAATAACTCCTTTAGGTGATTTACTAACTAGGCTGATTCTTAATTTATTTTATAATGAGATATAAAGGTGTTGTTAGTGGTAACAAAATCATTCCTTTTGCTTTTAAAACTGTGACAAAAACCAACTTCTTAAATTTTGTAAAATAGATGGAGCTTTTCAGCCAGGCCCTTCAACATCTCCAGACGTGCAAGGAGATCTGGAAGGTGCTGAAATTAACAGGTGAGCTACGAAGTGTGGCTGTTCAGCACATGCAACTCTTAGAATTAGTCACTATAGTCGTGAAAAATCCAGGGTGGAGGGAGCTGCTGTCTCAGCTGAAGGGTGTGGAAGCAGATAGATACAATATGATAAAAGAATTGGCAAAGCCAGTGGCTGTTTTTTGGTTGTCGTTGCAGGCTTTGTATTGCTGAGGTGCTGTGAAGCGTGGAACAGTTTTTCAGAGTGAACTTGGGTTGATGGTTCTGTCTTAGATGTTAAGAAATTCCAAGCTTTTTCTCTCCAGAGTGGAGTCACTCTTGCCCTGTTCTAATGGTTTTATTACCCTTTTCCCACATAAGGCATTTCAGAATGCAGAAGATCCTGGTCCACACTTTGAAGTGCCAAAATCCATCCTCTGTTCCCTGACTATAGTATATCAGTTTAAATTAGACAGTTTACTGGAGACTGATGTGCTTTCAGCTGACATACCAAGTTAACCCAGCAGAGACATGCTTCACTTTTTTTTTTTTTGGTAGTAAACTTCTCCCCTTTTAATTTGCCATCCTCAGAATCCCAAGGGGTTGATTATCTCAGGACAGGAACACAGTGGAATTTCTCCTGCAGACATTTGTGAAGCGGTGGCCTGGTGCTTCCTTCCCCTCTTCACTACACCTTGGTCTTTGTGTCAGGTTTGCCTGACACAGTTCTGCTGTTCTCCCACCCTTCTGCTGTGTTTAAGGATTTCCTGAGGGCTTTTCTACCAGAAAGGGGTCAAGTCCTGCAGAAGAATTTGAAGCAGATGGTAACTTCTTCTGTAAGCTGACCTGAGCTGGTGGCCTTCTGTTCTCTCTCTTACCTGCCTATGAAAATGGCTTCCCTAGTACCTATTACCTTGCCCAGGAGGGTTGTACTAATTTAGCCAATTAGAGACAATTCAGGTTATTTGGTGGGGGAGGAAGGCATTGTGGTTGAGGGGGTTTATGCTTTGGACATCTGAAGTTTCTGTCCAAGAGTGCTTCAGACTTCCACTTGCTCTGTTGTTAAATCTTAATGGTTTTCCTGCCTGTTGGGAGCAAAATTTATACCTTAGAGGACACCACGAGGCTTTGAGAAAATTCATCATTACCTACAGCCTTTTCTGTCTCTTTTGCAGGAGATTTTGCTAAAGACCCAACAGACACGTTGTTGCTGCTTTATGAATTTGAAGCAAGATCCAAACTGAATGATCCATCACTTCACAACTTTATGGAGTCAGTTTGGGAGCAGCCACAAATAGAGATCAAGACATTAGAAATCATTGCATGTAAGGGCTGCATTTGCACTTTCATAGTTCTTCAGGTCCCAGGAAAAAACTTTTGTTTCTCTTCCCTAACAATTTAAGGTGACAGTTATTATCATACATTGCCCAACATGCAGAAAATTGGTGTAATGATATATATTCTGTCCTGAAACAAAGATGCTTAGGATCTCAACAACATTAGGCTTGGAGACACCAAACCGACACCCTGTTCCTGCCTAATTCTTCCATCCAGATTTTCATGCTTGAGGAGGCAAACAAAATTCTTTACTTTGGACAGTTCCCCCCCCCAGTATTTTTGGATTACTGCACTGCAGGTGAACAGCAGTGAGAGTACTTGTTAATTATAAAACCTGCTGTGCCTCTGCCTTGTCCTCATTGATGATGTGCACGATAAGAACGAAGTAGAGAAGCACTGGTTTGTGACCAGCCTGAGTATTAAGCAAATCTCTTCCCAATTGTTTATCACAAGGGGTCTGGATGTGCTGTAATTTATTTTAGTGACTTATGAGATTAAAATCTGACTTCAGTAATTCCTTTTTTTATTCTTCTCTGTTTTCTTGTACTTTGAAGCATTAGCAATGGAACCCCCAGCTCGGTATCCTGTGCTGTGTAAGAAAGCTCTCAAGAGTGCACTGAACCTTCACAGAAAGCAGACTGTCATTGATGCTGTGAAATTTAGGTTAGTGTTATCACACAGCTTTGCCACGAGCCTGTGACTGGAAATGCTGACAGGGAATTAAGCCTGCAATTTGAAAAAGGTGCACTGTAGTTTATGGGCAAGGTTCTACTTCTTGCTGGCCAAGCAATGTGGCTCTGAAGGTCTCATAGACACGTGAACTGCAGCTTGATTACTTGGCATATCCTCTTATTTCCAATAAATAAATCTATTGAGGGAAAAAAAATGAAAATTGGATCTAGAAGAGGTTGTTTCCTGCAAGGAAGATGTTAATTTCAAATGTTACTCTGCAGTAGTGAACTAGGTATTTCAAAGGCAGTGAAGTGAAGAGAAATTCAGGGTTAAGGAAGCCCTGAGTTGAAAGTTAGTGATATGATGCCATAGAACATATGTGATTTATTTTGCTGGGTACCTGGCTCTGTGACAGCTGTTCCTTATGCAGTCTGACAGACAAACTGCTGTGTCCTCTTTCTCACTTGTGCCCCATGAAGGATTTTTTTCCTCCTTTCCAAGTTCCTTGCAGCAACCCCTGGGCAAAGGCAACTGCTAATATTGCTTTTCTCACTTCACACAGACCTGTTTTCAGGAGCCATGTGTCTGGTTTTTGATTTTCTGAGGGTTTCCTTTTGTGTTAGAGTCCAGCAATGAAAATAATTAAGTGCTGCTTGCCTCTCTTGGCTCTGTTGATGCACAATTTGTTTGAGTGAGATCTGACACAGGAAAATGGGTGTTTCTGCAGGAAAAATGTGAGTGTAGCAAGCACCAAGATAGACATGTCTGACAGTCACAGAGCCATGAGACAGTGTGCTGCTGGTACTAAAAAGTAGCTGTTTTATGCACATGGTATTGAATGTTTCCTCCTTTGCTCTCTCTCAATTCTCAGCAAATGCTTACATAGCTTGGTTAATATTTCTTTGCCAACTGGATTAACAGACTTGGAGACCTGTGTCCTGCAGGAGGTGTGGGACTACTTTGAAGATGCCCTGAGTGTAATCAGCAGCACAGTAAGTTGAACAGGAAGCCAAGAGATGGGAGATGATCCTGAGCACATTGGAAAAAAAAAATCTCATTAGACTGAGAATAATTAGAAAACTGAACATTATCTAGTGTTATATGTGGAGCTGCTAAGGCTTCTTCAGAAAAGATACACCAAAATTACCTCAAAAGAAATGTCTCTCAGATATTTATGACTGCATTACAAATTTCCCTGGATTTTGTAAGGGTTTTTTACGGATATTTAAGGCCAAATTTTCAGTGGCTATTTTAGAAACATCTTGAGCTAGAAGATCTATCTTTACTCCTATTGCTTTCTACATTCTTATGCTGAATATGTGTTTTAAATGCAGATTACTTTTTCAGATCAGTTTAAACCATCTGAAATTTGGATACCAGTCTTGCTTTCTTCTAACCTCTTTTTTCTTAAATGTATTTGGGAACTTACTATATTTTTTCTAAATTACCTGGAACTGGATTCCTGTGCTGTCAGTCCTTGTGGTACCTCTTGCCTTGTTCTCTGTGAGGACAGGTGTATGGAGAGTAAAATCCTCCTTTCAAAAAGCATCCCTTACCCAAGGAATTGCCCTTGGCTTAGAGGATAAAAACCCAACTGTTTTCCCACTCTAAAACTAAACTCCAACACTCTCTTGACTTGTCAGTTATAAAGTGAAGTTTCTATTTTCTGATGAGCTGCTGTTTCTGGTTTGCTACCCCAGAATTCTTACCCAGAGATGGAGATCCTTTGGTTGATGACCAGAGCCTGGAATACAGGAATATTTCAGTACACTGTGGGTAAATACAAGGAAGCTGAGCAGTGGTGTGGACTGGGAATGCGTTTCCTCAATCACTTAGGATCTCTGAAGAAGAGCTATGAGGGCCATGTAAGTGTACACAGGGGTGGGATTGGGTGTCTGATTTTGAGATGTGGATCTGGGTGCAGAAACCACTAGTGATGATCTCTGCAGAGTTCCAGGAGCAGCATGGTACTGAAAGATTTTGGGGGAGCCTGATGCTAAAAGAATATTTCAAAGTGAGGCCAGAAAACTTTTGATACACAGCAGAAAGAGTAATGGAATGTCCTTTTATTGGAAGGATGATTTAAATGGGTGACTGGAAATAAACTTCAGTTTGTGCCATGGGAGAACCCTTATACCTTTGCCTGCTTTAACTGAGGTCAAGGTGCTGTGCCAGCTTGAATCAGCTGTTGTATGAATACTTTCAAGCTTGGTTTCTGGTATAATGTAATGTCTTATAAATAGGGTTTAGGCTGATGTGAATGAAATCCTTAAAGCTCAACTTTTCAGGTGTGGCTTAGCCTCTTCTATGAGGGAGAAATTTCACAGCCAGTACCTTTGTAGATGACACTTTGCAATGACACCTTTTTTTTCAGTCTGTCACAAGTAAGCCTCTTTCTGCAGTTTTGGGCTGGTGCTCCTGTCTAGATTGCAGCCCTGCACAGCCTGACTGGTGTCACCTTTCATTCTCTTATGCACAATCTGGGCAATCAAGGGCTGGCTGTAACTTTAACACCATTTTAAATACATCAGTTAAGACAGTAAGAGCTGAGATCACTCCCTTCCAACCTCAGCATCAACTCCCAACTTGTGTGATTTGGTGAATAGGTTTGTTCACTGATGTAAGACTCAGATACAAACTGTGCTTTATGACACCTTTGTTGGGTTGCACAGATTTAACTATTTTTTTCTAAGCTATTGTATTTAAACCTGAGCCAAAATCTTTACATTATGCTGAAATTTCAGGTTTAGAAGCTCCCACCTCTTCCCTTGCTTCTGTTCCCCGTCACTTCATTGTATCTAGTTGAATGATACAGCTTTATCCACCCTTGCTGACAACTGTGGTGCTTATATTCTCCAGATGATTGGTCTTTATAGTGAAGTTCTGGACAAACTGGACAGAGCAAAAGGATTTATTCCAAATGAAGAATAATGAGAGCCCCAACTGCCAAAAAAAAAAAGGACAGCAATCTCCCCTGGAAAAGTTCTGCTGAATGAAAGAGCCATTAGCTCTGCAAAGGCATGAGGTCCTGGGAGCAGTGGAAAAGAAACCAGGATCTCCTTCATGTTGGCAAAGAAGTTATGTACTTTTTAGGAAGTGTTTATTCAAGAAATGTAATTGTTTTCCTCCAGGGAATAATTTTCATTCTCCTGAGCTATTTAACAGTTAGAAATAAATATTTAACAGTTAGAAATAAATATTTAACTTTTTCATGAGCCATGTCTGCTGTTGTGTAACAGGCTGGTTTAAACATCTGATTTTAGTAGTAAGTGGCAGTGAGAATGAAAAAAGTATTCCAAAAGTATTCCATCTCCTCTGGATGTCATAGCTGCCTGGCTCCATAAATATTTATCAGGTCAGTTTATTTTCCAGCCCATTTCAGTGTGGACAAGAATTCCGAGCTGGTTGCTGGTTTCACAGTCAGTTAGGACAGGACTGTGAGCTGCAGGAAAAAGCTGAGGCTTTCACTGGCACTGGTTCTGAGGTGCTGTGAGGGCTCCACCCCTCCCTTTGAGCTCGCCGAGTGCCTCCCAGGCCGCCCTTAATTGTTGTTCTCAGTTCTGACTTGCACACACAGGTAAAGGTGTCACACTGAACCGGCTGACAAAGGTCACGTTTACCCAGGAAGTGTCAGCAGGTAAATACACCCAGCCACAGAAGGAAGCATGAGATGTTTTGCCTACAGCTGGAATTGTTTGAATATTTTCCTTGGAGGCACTCAGTTTGATTTCTTTTATGCTACAGATCTCCCTAAGGAGGCCAGATCAGATCAGCCACAGGCTCTGCTGATAGTACTCACCTCTCCTCTCCAGATTTTCACATGGCACATTTTATTCCAGGCTGAGTATTTACACAGGGTTTAAGTAGGGCAAGAATTCCTCTCCTAGCTGAATCAGACTTAATTAGCTGCACTTCCAGTGGCTGTTCCCAGTAGGCAGTTTGCTTTGCACTCTGCTTTGCAGGTGTTTGCTGGTGTAGATGCAGGCTGGTCCAGGTTATTTTTCTAATAACCTAAACGTTGCTTTATAGTTCAGTAGCCCATCCTGAGTGACTGTGGGGTATAAATCTTTGCAAGCCAATAACAACTGACTTGGAAGGAAAAAACCCCCAGCGCTGCTCATTCCTCCCCCAATCTTCTCTTTTCAGTGATCCCTGTTTGCTTCCAGCTCAGAGAGCCCGGCTGCTCATCCCTGGGTGCGCACAGATGGCTCCAGGGGGTGGCATTGCACCGGTAGTTCCCGATTTACACATCCCTGTGGAAGCTGCCGGGTGTGCTGGATGCCGGTTCTGGAACCTGCTCCTGAAAACACACATGGATCCTGTAGGGCAGGAGGTCATAAATTCCCCCCCTTTCTGTATTTGATGCCCCGTATCCCCCCCCAGTCTGTTAATCCCATAACTGGAGAGGAGCCCCTTCTCCCCCCCAACCCGGAGGAGGTGGCTCTGCAGCAGTTTTCCATTGGGGATGCGCCTCGGGCCACCTCCCCCGGCACCGTGTGGGAAGAGCTTTGCTGTTGTGGCTGCGCTGAGAGTTCTGGAGGGGCAGGAAGGACGAGGGGCCGGCCCGGCCACCAGCACCTGGAACTGAAGTGGTCACAGTAATCACGGTAATTGGCAGAGGGCTGAAGCTCATTAGGGGATTGGGCAGCAGCTTTTGTCAAGTAGTGCACTGAACTAAGGCAGGAAACACCACGGTCATCCCTGTGCTGAGCCAAGTGTGGCCCCAGCGAGGGATTGGAAATCTCACAAGAGCTCCCGTGTGCTCGTTCCACTGAGAGATGCTGCTGCACCAACTGACCCCAACAACGAAATGTTTTTCCTTGGGGTTAAAAAACCCCAAAGTTAAACATGACCCTCGTTTTGGAGGCAAGGGATATAAATAAACACTATAAGTCAAGGGGAACCTGAGGATTCTTCAAGGAAAGAGACACCTTTGACATGATGATAACTTTACCTGCTGCACAGCCACGGATCCTGCTGTGACATCCTGAGGAGAGCAGAGAGCAGCAGTCCCTGAAGGTTGTGCTGCCAGGCATCATTAGCAACAAAGGGCTATCCAGGTTCCTCCATCTCAGGCATCCAAGGGAAGAAAATTTTTGAGAAAATGATAATCAAATTCCTTTAAAGCCCCTCTCCCAGTAGCCTCACAGATCCTGTGCTCCTCTGCTTAACCAAGGCCAAGACAGTTCATTATCCAGAGCTGCAGACAGAAGCACAGACATGTTTCTCTGTAGCACAAGCAGCTTATGGTCTAATTTTCTAGAGGTGTCTTAGGGCAGATTAGTTTCATGCCTGTTCCAGGACATCTTGGCAGAGAGAACCATCCCCCTACATTTCACAAGGAGACAGGACCATTAACAGGACAAGGCTCTGCAGTTGTTTGGTCCAGGACTTTGCTAAGGTCCTGGTAGGCAGAGCTTCTTGTCCTTAGCCAGAAAAATAGGTTGTTAAAGCCCTGAGATTAACTCAGTTGGTCAGAGCATAGTGCTAACAATAAAAAGCTGCAACAGAGCAAGTTCTTCCTTCACACCAGCCTCATTCTCTCCCATGCCCGTTTCTCTTCCAGTGGTTGTCTCCAGTGACAGGGTTTATTTGAAAACATAACCCCATGTTCCTCTCCCCACTGGAACCTGAATGTTTCCTGTCACAGCAGATCGAGGTGACACCTCAGCTCAGGACACATCCTGGTTTGCCCAGGGAGGAGTGGCTGCAGATCCACGTGCTGCAGCTCAGGGTTACTGGGACTAACTGGGACTGGACAGAGCGGCCTGGTAACCCCTGTGGCAGCCAGCAACACACAAGGCTTCTGTGGTGCTTCATCATTCCAAATCTGTCATTATGCAAGCAAACAGTTGGACTTTTGAGCGTGGTTACTGCTAATATCAGATCTGCTGAGCAACTGTTTGATCTGCCGGGGTTTTGTGGACAACCACCACCACCACCTGCTCTGATCAGCTAAAGGAGTTTCTAAACGGTGTTTAATTTGTCCAGTGGGCTTCAGAAACTGTGAGCTGTCTGCACACCGTATGCCCAAGCTCAGTCAATGCTCCTGTTCTCCTGAAATCTCAATTTGCTTCTCTTGTGCGCAGTTTGACAGGAAAAAAAAGGAAATTTAATATTTAAGAAACAAACCCCTCTCACCTTTCCCTTAGCTAAATGACACAGCAGATTCAGGCAAGAATGTACAGTGACACCTCACTAACCCCATTGGTCTTCCAGTGAATGCTCCTTTTGTCTGCACTTGAAGGTATTAAAAATAGTACTGGTTGTCTTTACAGCTTCTTTCTGCTCTCTGACATCTACACAGCACATTAAACTGTAAAAAGAAGCTCTTTATGGGCTGCACTATGCATTTACTTTGCTGTCCTCATATTCAATACAGGAACAACTTTGTAGCAACATGTAAACCCTATTATTTGTAAAGCCATCTCCCCACAATTCAAGCTATGACCCAAAATATGGTGTCACATCATCAGGACAGACTCAACCTGTGTTACAACAATCCAAACATGAAAGAGCTTTTCAGCAGCCTGGTTACAGGCCCACCCACTTCCTTTCTTTTATTTTTTTCTTTTTTAAAAACTTTTTATTTTTTAATTTCCTTTTTTGCATTAAGCAAGTTCTCAGTGACCACCTTTTGTACTAAAAAAACCCAATTATTAATTTATTTTTTTAAAAACTCCCTGTCAACACTTCAGTTTGCCATGGAGAGACCATATCAGTAGTTGCTAAGATCACCAAAAACCCAGATCTGGCACACAATGAAGGACTCTACAAGAAGGTCTCAAAGACAGAGTTCTTTGCAACTCTCTGTTTATTAAAAATATATGTCTCCTTGGAAGAAACACTGTTAACCAACTACTGTTGTCATGATCGATTTGACACTGTCAGCTATGCCATGGAGTACATCATCTTTTTCTCCACGTGACTCGATAGAGGGAGACAGGGAAAAAAAGGGAAAAAAAAAAAAAGACAGGAATGGTGTGACTAGCACCTTAAGGACTTTTGTGTCACTTACTCCACCTCTCCAGGGACTGACATTTATAGCAGCTGGAGCAGGAGCAGTGGGGCAGGGGGTGGATGCCGAGCAGGAATCCATTGCCAAAGTTCTCTGTGCTCCTTTAGGGTCGGTCCCACGGACAGCACGATCCTTCCTGCCCTCCACCGCACCCATGGCTGCGTCTGTGTCCCGTCTCCCGGCCCCAGAAGCTGCTCAGTCCCTGCAAAGCTCCTTGGGATGCAGGAGGGGCAAAGAGGGGTTTCTCCCTGGACAGCACATGGACAGTTTTACAGTTCCCGCTCACACGGGCTGTGTGCGCCGGCACCGACTGACACACTGGTACCCATCGCCTCCAGGCAGGGGACCAGCACCCCATCCCTCACCTATCNACTCACACGGGCTGTGTGCGCTGGGCACCGACTGACACACCGGTACCCAACGCCTCCAGCACCCCATCCCTCACCTATCCCTGCAAACAGGAGGAGAACACTTACCTGCTTGTGCCTGTACAGTGACCTCTGCCCTGGTGCTTGGCCAGCTCTGTCTGGGAGCGCTGGTACCTGCACACAGTACCCAGCAGCACAGCTCCTCCTCAAAGGACACATGAGTGTCCCCCCAGCCTCACCCCAGGGTCTGTTCCCACACTGGAGCCCCACTCAGGTCGGGAAACCAAGGTGTCCTCAAGGACAGACACGTCTCAGCTCAGGGCTGGCAGTCTGGGTGTTCACAGTTGTCTCACTTGAAAAATCCCAGTGCCCAGCAGGAGGGGCAGCTCTGCACCCCCTGCCCTCAGCCCCGCCAGCACTCGGCACCTCGGGGTTCTGGGGGGACCCTGAGAGGGGAAACAGAGCCCAACTTCAGAAACAGGATTCCTGCAGAGCTGTCAGAGACAGAACCAGGCACCGTGGCCACGCAGACACCTGCCAAGCCCCAGCTCCCAGCAGGTGAGGTCCTGCTGTGCTGGAAGGATGAGCCTTCCACTGGGGAAGCCACCACCGGCACCTGCACGCGGCAGAGCCCGGAATTCGGCGTGGAGCAGGGAGGAGAGGAAGGTTTTTCAGTTCTGTTACTGATTAGGAAAATGTGAGTGTCCATCCAAGGCACAGCTGGGGGCTTTTCCTGCCAGTGCTAATGCAGAAGGGAGTGCCAGTGTGCTGCCACGAGCTAGAAGGGGTCATTTCACCTGCACCCACAGGCACAGGGCCAGTCCAACATCCCAGGTTTTCCACAGCAACACAGGACAGTGAGTACATTTGTTCCATGTGGCCAGTAGAGTATTTCTTAACTAAACACCACAGATCTAGATTCTATTTACAATAGAGCCAGCTTAAAAAATAAGTTAAAAAACTGGATTTTATACCCATTCAGTTCATTATTAACAAGAGAAAAATGGAATAATAATAATAATAATAATTAAAAAAAAAAAAGCCAACACAACAACACAATATGGTTTTGGTTTAAAATCAGCTTAAAAAAATAGAACCAAAAGGAAACCTCTCATGCAAACACATAAGGTGGTGTGTAAAACAATGTGCAATTTAATATGTAGTATCATCCATTCTCTTGCTCCGCAGCCTCCTGCTCAGTCTCTGTCTCCCAGCCTCTCTCAGACCAGCTGCTGCTCCTTGCTCTGGTCCCTCCTGCACAGGCAGTACCAGTCTCTGCCCTGCCTCAGAGCCAGGGTGGCTGCAGGGAACTGGCCTGGATGGGAGATGCTTCCAAAAGCACCTGGTACCGTTTTGAGCTCTTCCTGCCCAAGTGGACTCCCTACGCCCAGTGGTTGGGACAGAGGAACTGAAAGAACCTTGCAGTAACACAATACCTTTCCAGAGAGGTCCCTCAGGTTTCCTAGTCCACATACATATATATATATAATATATATATAATATCTCTCTATATATTATATATAAATTACATATACAGATAAATAAAATGCTTTCTGCTGCCCGTGTGTCGCACTGTTCAGAGCTGCTAGACAGTCACACTTGGAAAAATGCCCCTGGAGCTGATATCAGCTCGTGTTCAGAGTCCATTGTTTCACTTGTTTCTTACATTAGTCCTTATCCGCCTCCTCCCATCTTGATTCTTTGTTTAGTTAATAATAATAATATAATAATAATAATAATAAAAAACGACCTTGAATGGGTTCTCATCTGTCTCTAATGGAGCAGTGGGAAGGTCCATGCAGGAATGGTGGGAACAGTCACGTGATGAATGATATGAGTTCATCCCAACAAAAGAAACAGGACTAGAAAACTCAATTTTGCGACGATCTAAAAAAGGGGGCAGGAATAGTTTTCATATCCCTCCCCCTCAGGGCAGAGGGCTTGGATGGGTGGGACTTCAGAGATCTTCTGCTCACAAGGAAGCAGGTGGGGGACATCTTCAGAGCTTCTCTGGGGACGGGACCCAGATGTAGTGCCCGGACTGGTCCTCAATGATCTGTTTGATTTTGCTGTAGATCTCTTCAAGAGAGTCTCCTTGTACGATGGCTGGAAGAGGAGAGAACAAGCAAGACCTTGAGCAGCAGGCAGCACTGCCCCTTCCTGCCTCGAGCTGCAGGAGGACCTTCCCCCTGCCCTGAAGGGGCCGGAGGGCACAGCCAGCAGGGACTGAATGGTGCCAGAGGAGCTGTGACAGCCCCACCGTGACACAGAGGGTTAAACCAGCACCTCCCTGGGGATTAGCCAGCACTGATCCTGGCTGGCAGAGCTCCTCCATGTGTGCAGGGCTGGCTGGGCTCTCCACACTAGGCTGCTAATCAGCTTTGCAAACTGTGTCAGGCACCGAGGCTGCGGGCGGGCCTGGCACCGCCACCGCTGCGAACCCGAGCAGGGGAGGCAGGGCTGGGGCACAGCAAGTCTGCCCCGAGGTGCTGGGTTTGTCTGTACCCTCTGGTTGGCTGCTGAGGGCTCCTCCTGTTTGCTGCTTCCCCTGCTGCAGGGTGGGAATCGTGCACTGTCAGGCTGGGAAAGGCCACGGCACGGCCGCCGCTCCCAGCAACCCCCCTCAAAGAGCAGCCACGGTCTCCCTGCTCAGCACAGACACAGCACAAAGCACTTCACTGTGCTTCCTGCATCACAGGAACATGCACATGTGTGGCCAAAGCTTCCTGGTAATCCAGCCTGCCTCTGTACTCTCCAGTATCTGTGTTCCCTCATTTTAACTTGCTGGCACAGAACTTGTGACAGTGACCATCTCTCTGCCCATTACCCAGTTCTTTCAACAAGACATTTCAGCCAAGGGTGTTCCTTCCCCAGGTCAACCTCAAACTCACCCTGCAAGTGCACAGTGACATGCTGAGGGCTGCAGAACTGCAGCACAGTCCCCTGGAACAACAGCCAGCAGCTCTGAAGCTGCTGCCCCAGACAGGTCTGGGAAAAGCTCTTACTGTGTTTCTACCCAGACATTTACTCACATGAACTCAATTTTTGAAAAAGGTTCTGCTTGGGATTTTTCCCAGTAGCTGTTAGGTGGGTAATACAGGGTTTGGCAGGATTATGACACCTCAGCTTTAGAATAAACAGTTGCTGCTCTGGAGAAAAGATGGAAGACCAGTTTCTCTGCATCTTTGCCTGCCCATGATTTTCCAGAATTAATCATGTTACAAACATTAGTTCCTTAATGCACAAGGATGCCTGTGTCATGAGCAGCTCATCTCTACAGGCACAAAGTGCCAGCAGCCCCAGACTGACTCTTCAGCAAAGACTACTTAGGAAGTCAGCCAAACTTCCAGTCTTTTTTTGGAGATGTTTTGTAATAACTCCAGTTAATAGTGGACAGTCTCCACTATTTAGGTCACTAATTTTTTATCTTTCTTCTTTAAAAATGTCAGTTCTTTCTTTTTGAAAATGCTCCCCTTTTTCCCAGGCAGGGAGTTTATTTCCTGGAGACTTGTAGCACCCTGAATCTCTGCTGTGCTTCCCCTTTAGTAGTACTAAAGTTGGCAGTAGGCTTTCACAAACTCAGAAAATCCTGCCTGACAACTTGTCTCCTTCTCTACAGCTGGTTTACTCTTATCCACTGATCTTGGAGCAGTCCCCTTGCAGAGCCCTCCTGGCTAAGTGCCATTTCTTTTCTGCTTTGATGAAGCTGGACATTTTCCCATGACCCTGCAGTGAGACAGTGCTGGTAGAGAGGTCACAGCTGTCAGATGGAAAAATGAAATAAATCAGATACAAAGGACACTGCTCAGGACACTCACCTGTAAAATATTCTCCAAACTCTTGCTCAAGTTTCATGGCTTTATCAAAGACCTTGTTGGCCTGTTCATATGTCTGTCTCCGGTTCATCTCCCTGCCATGCACAGAAAACCAGAAACTTGTAGTTCTTTTTCTTAGCAATGAACAGAAGCAAAAATAGCCCACAGAGCCAGGGTGCTTGGGAATCCCGTGGTTACAGGAATGGAAGCTGTGCAGGACCCAGCTCTCAAAGGCAGGGCCCTTCCCCACCCTTCCAGGCTGCCTTGGCACTTGATCTCAACTTCCAACAGTTCTTCCCATTGCCACCACCTCCCCCCCTTCACCACAGCACAGGAGTGAACTCAAATCCAGACAATTCCCTGAATTTGCAAGACCACTGCAGAAGTCTCCCTGCTTTTCCAGAGCCTATCACCACCCTCCTCCTTTGTAAAACACCCAAATAAGCAAATTGACCCATTCTGACTTGAGAAGGGGTTTTCCCAGCAGAGTCTCTTCTGATCTTGGAGTCAGTCTCAAGCTGTCAAACCTCCTCACAGATATTGTTCTCTGCTGCTCAGAAGAGTTTCAAGCTCAGCTCTTACATCCTCTCCAGCCTCCACTACCCAGGGCCAGAACAGGACAGGCAGAAGGTCCCCCTTAGGCACAGAGGAAGCATTTTCTCTCTGTTCCCCAGGGCTGTGGAGGCTCAGCCACCATCCAGCTGTGATCCAGCACTACGGGCTCTCAACAGCTCTTCTGGGCCCAGGTGAGCAGTTTACACCAGGCACATTTGGGAGCATTTTTACATTCCCATGGATGATCCTCTTTGGGACAAATGAAGGGCTTTAAGCCAGGGAAATCCACAAAGCCTGGATGCACTGTGGCATTAGATGTGGAAGGATACCACACAGACAGCAAAGGGCCCAGCTCCTACTAACAAGGGACAAGTTCAGCACCAAAAGCAACCTCTGCTGCTTTCTAAAAGGCAAAGGCAGCAGACACAGCCCCCCAGTGTGCCAGAGCCCCTCTCTCCCTGGCTCCACAGAACACGGTGCTGCACTTACATGAGAGCTTCGATGGATTTTGGTTTGATGAAAATGGCAATGGGATACAGTTGTGCTTGTCGCAACCTCTTGATAGCATTGCCAGACACATCCAGGATGCAGTGTTTCCCCTGGAAAGGAGACAGTTGGGATCAGACCTGCCCACACAGTCTACTCTGTGCAGAAAACAGCTTGCTCATCCAGATGTGCTTACAAAGGAGAGGAGCCACACAGATGAAACCCCAGTCTTGAGGCACAAGCTGGTTCCCAGTGGCCTCATGTGCCCGTGAGGGCAGGACAGTGCCAATGCAAAGGGACTGAATTTTTGCTTGGACATGTGAAACGATTTACAAGCCCTTGGTAACTCCAGCACTCCTGCAGAGGAATGCAGCTGCTTTGAGGGCAGCCAGGTACCCTTGTCCTGTGAGCTCCCAAGCACAAGGCTGGAGCCACCAGTGCTGGGCTTTCGGGTGGAGTTTGGATGACAAAGGTATGACACTGCAGTAACACGGCTGAGAAAAGCAGCCACACGGCTTGGCAGGACTCAAGGGAGGAGAGGCTCATGCCACACTCGCTTAATGTGGTTACAGCCCTTCACTACCAACACAGGGAAAGGAGTGGAACTGCTGAACGTGTACGGGTTCAGGCTGGATGTGTCCTGGTCCCAGGAACGCCACTGACACTCACCCTTTCTGCCACTGCTCGCACTGACTGAATGCTGGTCCCATAGAGGTTGTCATTGAACTGCCCAGCCTCTATGAACTTGTTGTCCTGGATGTCTTTCTCCATCTGTTCCCGGGATACGACAAAGTGGTAGTCCTGTCCGTCCACCTCGTTGTCGCGCCGAGGCCTGGTAGTGTCTGGAGGAGAGTGGGCACCAAGAGTGAACCCAGAGCGACACACACCAAACTGGGAGGGGGAAAACACACCAGTGCTCCCAGCCCCCTCCCCATGCCGTGGGTGAGACCCCACAGCAGCAGAACCCCCACACTCCCTTCCCTCCAGCGAGGGCACTGAGCGCCAGCTGGGACTTACGGGGCACGCAGGAACCAAACTTGTGTGGGAATTCCGAGATGAGGTCATCGTTAATTCGGTCCTTTGTTGGCCCCAGGATGATCACCGGCCTCGCATAGTGAACTGTGAACAAGAGCCACGACCTGAGGCCCCACCTGTGCTGCAGGCAGCTGATCCTACTGCCACCTTTGGCATCGACCTGCCCTCTCCCTCCTGGCAGTGGGTGCTCTTGCTCACAGGGGCACCCAAAGGTGCCTCCTCCGTGCGAGTTTATCTCCTCCTGGTCACAGTCAACATCTCCTTCCCATCTGACCCAAACCATCTGCGTGGCCCCAGGGAAGGTGCTGCAGGTCTCCAGGGTTGTGGATCAGCAAAGCTGCTCCCTTGCTTGGGGCAGCAGCCAGGCAACCAGGACAGCTGGGCGTGGATGCCACAGAGCTGGGGGGGTGATGGGAGCCTAAAAGCCAGATCCAGCTTCTGGCAAGGAGAGACCACCCAGGCTGGGAATATTCAGCCTGCAAAAGGGTCTGCAGGGATTAAGCATCAAGCAGGGTTACAGGCTGAGGGCTGCTCTGCAGCAGGGACCTGGTCTGAGGCAGGAGGGGATAATCCTGTCCTCAACTGGGGACTAAAGCCCAGCTCAGTTTTAGCTCTGGATCTCTCCATTGGTCTTGCAGACCATGTCATGAGCCTTTTCTGTTGACTGAGAAGGGGCAGTGGAGGCCGGGGAAAGCCCAGCATGGCAGCTGCACTCCCGGCTCTCCTGCTGCACACAACACACGAGACTCCACTTGTCCACCTGGCATCCTGCTGGGATGGCAGGAAGGCACCCCAGCCACCCTGGCTGTGCTGGGGACACAGGTGGCCTCACTGCAGTGGGACTGGGGCAGCTCAGCACCAGGACTTACTTTCTTGCCGTGTCACCGGCTCGTACGACAGGATGGTGTCCTCTTGTCCTTCTGCAACAGAGCCAGGGAGAGGCAGGTGAGTGCTCACAGCAGCTCTCCAGCACCTCTGCACCCATGAAAAGCTGACTCCTGCCCCTCCAGCCTCCTGCAGCGCTGGGGACACTCCAGGCTGCCCACATCGTTCCACCCATGGATGTGGAGCATGACAGGCATGCAGTTACCAGCCCTTGAGCCACTTTAATTATTCATGTCCCAGCTCTGGTTCAAGTCTCTTCTTTCCCTCCTCACTGCTGCAGGCTCTGGGCCCATAGGACTGTACTATCCTCCCTGCAGGGTGGATGGCAGGTGTGCTGCAGGTATTTAGAGGACCCACTGGGGACAAAGGGAGCATCTGCTGCAGCTGGATCCCATGTTTTTTAAAGGCTTGGGCTCCAGGAGTCACCTATGCTACAGACCTGGCCTCTGGCCATGGCTTCCTGCAGCAGGCACCAAGGATGGGCGACCCCCATGGACTGGGAACCCACCACCCAAGCTTGGAGCAGAGTCCTGCATCCAGGAGTGAGCAGTGGAACAGGCAGGTTTGCTCCTGCCCCCAGCCCCTGCTCTCCCTGGCTCCCAGGAGGGAGCTGGCCGCAGCGTCTGTGTCACCAGCAGGAAGGACCAGCCTCCGAACAGAACCACCACTGGGACAGGACAAGATGGAAGTGCCAGAACGTGCACACTCATACAGGGACACACACACGGGCTGGGAGAGCAGGTGAGACACACTTACTGGAACTGCTCTCGCTGTCACTGGTGTTTGATGTCACGCCCTCTGCAAAGCAACCAGAGAGATCCCCTTCAGAAGGAGCAAGGGCGGGAGGCACGGGGGCACCCGGCTGTCACCCAGCACTACTGATCCAGGGCAGGACAGCACTGGCCTCCCAAAAAACCTGTGCCCCAGCACCCACTGGGACGAGTCTGTGCCACATGGGCAAGGGCGGCATCTTTCACCCTTTGCTGGGGAATGGGGGACATGCAGGGGGATGCTTGGCTACTCTGGGAGAAGGCAGGGAATGCCAGGAGGGCCTGCCTGGCAGGTGTGGGCAGACGTGGTGGTGGCACTGGGCTTCCCAGAGAGAGGGAAGGTGGAGTGCACAGGGAGGAGGGTGCTGGCAGGGGGAGCAGGTGCAGCATGCACACAGCAGGCAGGGAGGGCACGGCTCCTTTTGGCACAGGGAGAGGGGAGCCTACCTCTGGGGACGGGGCTGGGACGCACGGAGACAAGACAGTGACAGGATGGGACAGAGTCTGGGGCTTTGCTTGCACAGGCTGATCCTAGTGCTGCGACCACCCCACAGAGGCTTGCTGGCCACTGCCTGCCCCAGTCAGGCTCTGCACTGGTCAGGGGGTGACGAGCTTGGTGGGGGACTCACACCCAGCTGGGAGGGCCATGGGGCTCCCGCCAGTGTTGTTTTGCAGCTCTGGGTAGTGGTAACCCAGAAGAAGGTGGGAACACTTCAAAATGCTGTCACCAACCCCACTCAGAGCAGGCCTGTCATGGTCATGGCCTCCTTCCACCCACACTGGTAGTGGCTCCGAGTGCTAAAGCAACAACCAGCCCAGGCAGGAGCAGGATGAAGAAGAGGATGAGGAGGTACAGCTCACCCTGGGTGCAGCAGGCAACCCTCAGCTGAGTGCACTTAGGGCATGGCCAACACCCCCAAAAAAGCTCCCCCATCCTGTCCCACGTGCAGCACTGGCACCTCAAGCCTTGCAGCCTCTGCCAGCAGATGTGGGGTCCCCGTCAGAGGAGCAGCACCCGTGGGGCTCCTCCTGCCCCCACACCCAGAGAAGCACAGCTGCCCCAGCCAGAGCCCGGCCACTCCCCAGGCACCACCAGCAACAGAAAGGGAACAATGTGCATTGGAATTCAACTTACTCAGGTTCTTTGCTCCATAATAATCGTCACTTAACCCAGGGAAGTCCTGATTTCACAGACAGCAAGAAGGGAGAGAGGGGGAGAGAAGAGAGCGCAGGAAAGGGGAGTCAGAGGGATGGGGGAGACAGAGCCAGACCAGCATTAGTGACAGGAGTGCAGAATGGCCCAGAGCTGCAACTGCAAGTGAGGTTAAACGTTTTCAGAGCTGACACTATCAGCCCACTGCCAACATCTTGCCTTGTGCAGCTGGACCCCCCCACTGAGCTCACCCTCTCTGCCACAGAGCCCCCAAGGGTCTGGGGAGGGCAGGGCAGCCCCAGCATCATCGGCTGGCACTGAGAAGTTGCAGCCCCGAGCTGCTGGAGAGGGGGCCAAAGTGTTNGCATCGGCTGGCACTGAGCAGTTGCTGGAGAGGGGGCCAAAGTGTTTCTCCTTGAGGAGCATAATGGCAGGGCACAGCCTGGCCACTCTGGGGCCAGGCAGAACAAGCCAGTCCTAGAACATGTGGCAAAGGGACATGTTTTTCCCCACCTCCATGTGTCAGCTGCCCCACACCCCAGTACTTGCATGGGCTTGCCGGGGCCCCCCCTGCAAGTTGGGATGGACAGTGGCAGAGCACAAGGAGTGAGCTGGCTCTGGGTCTGTGACACAAGCTGAAAGAATGTGGCCTGCCTCATCCCCATGCTGTGTGTCACCTCACTGCAGGGCTGGCCAAAAGCAGGGCCTCAGCGAGCCCCCAGCTTGAGCATGGAGCTGACTGGAGCCCAGCCATGTGGAGGCACTACTAGAGATACCCAGACACACAGACATAACCTTCAGCACAGGCCAGAGGCTGGTGCTGGCTGCTAAGATCACTGGAAGCTGGCACCAGCCTGGCATGGACAGCAGAGGGATGAAGGCAGCACCCAGAGCAGCCCAGCAGCAACCTCCTGCCTCTGTATGCCAACCAAGGCAGCCCCAGAGGGGACGGGATGTGCCTCCTGTGCTGGCACTGGGGCAGACACTGCTCTGCCTTCTCCAGAGCTGTGAGGGCTGCCACAGTTTGGATGCTTGCTTATGCAGGAGGAGGGGCTGGGTTTGGTGAGCAGCTCCAGTGCTGCTCACACTGGGGCTTGGGGCAACAAGCTGAATGTCCTGCCTTTGCTAAGAGTCCCAGGGTGCTGCCAGACAAGAGCTGGGGACCCCTCAATGTCTGCAACCAGCCACCAAACATGTGCCGCAGTCACAGGTGGGCAGTTCCTCCACCAGCAGGGTCACGGCTGCCCCGTGCACACAGGGAAGGGATCTCCAGTGGGAATAGAGCTGCAAGTCACTTCTAGAGGAGCTGGAGCTGGAACCTTCCCAGGCCCTCAGCCCTGACAGGAACAGGAGAAGCTCTGCAGGAGGTAGCCAGCCCCTCGCTGGGAGGGAAGCAGCCCTTGGCAGGCGGAGGGAGGGAGCAGAGCCCGCAGCAAAGGGTGGAGAGCAGGGGGAGGCAGAGCAGGGAGTCAGGTGGGTGTAAAGTTGGATGAAAAGATGAAGACACTGAACATGAGAGAAAGGAAGGGAGTGCCAGCCTGCAGCTGTTGCTTTCGTTTCAAGCTCTGGTCTCTCTCTAGCTGCTGGCACGACTGTGGAGCACAGTCCCAAAATCCAGGCAGGTGCAGGGACCTCTGGCTACAGAAACGTGCTGAGTCTCTCCCCTCAGGGCAGGGCACCTGAGGGTGGCAGGTTTGCCCTCTCTGGCCAGCGGCTACTTACGTTCCTGTCCGCTGCTCTCCTGGGCCAGGTTCTCTTTGCTCTTGTAAAATGGAAACTTTCGAGAGAGGCGAAAACTCTTTTTACGTTTCGTTTTGATCGACTGAAGAACGTGGAGATGGAAGGGAGGACAGAAAAAACAATGGTGTTTAACACATGTGGGGAAAATTAAAATGAAGAGACAATGAGGAGCTGTGTCAGGGCAGTTACCCTCAAATGAAATCATGGAGATTACATGAGAACTGTAATGCAGGAAAAAAATTAAGCATGGAGAAAAACATGTGGAAGGGATGCCGGGAAGCTGACGGGGTGATCAGCAGCTCTGCAGGGGTAGCCAGGCCATTCTCCCTTCCTTGTTAGCATGTTAAGCACTGCTCATGAGGTGTGAGGGCAGCTACCTTCATAAGCTGTTTGCAGGCAGCTCCCAGCCACAGGCTCTGCTACCCCACCACTCCAACCAGAAGTCCTTCCCCAATGCTTCTGCACCATCCTGGCCTCTTCTGCTCAATCCCTACACAGCCATGGGGGTTTGGGCCAAGAAGATGTGGGCCTGGGGCAGGTCCAGTGGCATTGCTCTTAGCTTTGGGATTGTTCCAGCTGCCCCACTGGAAGCTCTGGCTGCTGGGACTCATCCTGCCCTCACTAGTTACCAGCTCCAGGTGCCCCACTGAGCCCCAGATCAGCACTTACCCTGTTGGACTCAATCATGCCAGTCCTGGCGTGGAACTTCACTGTTTTCAATCGTGCTCTCTCCTTCTTTTCCACCCTGATCGGAAGTTAAAGGGGAGAAAGAGCTGCTAGTCCCATGCATGTGCCCTCCGTGCTACCCACATGACTCCTCAGGCAGCTCCAGGCACCCTCAGGTGGTGGCTCCACTGGCAAAGGGCAGCTCCTTCCCAGGGAGGAAGGATGTGGAGCTGTCTGTCCAGGGTCTGTCCCAGGCCAGCAGCTGCAGGAGCATGACAGGGGACAAGCAACCAGACTTCCCAGTGGGATGGAGGACAGACATGAAGCTGGCTTTGCAGACCTGAAGGCAAGGGCAACCAGCTCCTCAGCTTTCTGTGACTTCCCACCTCATGGGACCTGGCTCGCAGAGCTGGGCAGATTGACAGAGGACACAGGGAGCAGCCCACAGTCACTGCTGTGACTCTGCTCTCACTTGGAACCCCAGGCTGGCTAACACCAGCTCTCCATCCCCACAGGGACCACAGAGGGGGCTGAACGCTCCCCTCCTCTCCTGGAATCTCACCCAGCTTTGGAAAACACCTCCCTAGGGAGACATGCACAAAGCCCCAGTTTGCAACCGAGGTGCCCTGCACAGCCACGGAGGGGCAGAGCCCTTAGGGCTGCAGGGCTCACAGAGGTTGGGGGGCTTCAGGAGGCACCATGTGTGCCAGCTCCTGCTGACAGACACTCACCTCTTCTTGCTGGGGATGACCCCGATCTGCTCGCTCTCGCCGTGGGGTGTGACGAGCCTGGCTTGCCACCACTCGTCATCGGAGGCGTTGATGACGTGCAGGATGTCCCCGTAGGAGAAGCTGAGCCCCTGGCTGGGCAGGCAACTGTCCCGGGTCCGGTCATAGTCAAACAGGGCTCTGTGGGGGAGCAGAGAGGAGTGATGCCTTCTCTGAGCATAGCGAGGCAGCAGCACTGCCAACCTCCTGGGGCACTGCCACCTTCGCACCTCAGAGGATTTAAACCAAAACTCCATCCGCCGAGGTGAGCGGTGCTGCCAGCCACCAGCACACCCCTCTGCTGACAGGCTCAGCACAAACCCTGAAGTGTGCAGTGCAGGAACAACAGTGCTGGGCCAAAACAGCTCGCTCCTGACCTCAGCTGCAGGAGGCACACGAACCACAGATGCACTGCAGGCGCCTGTGGTTGGCGAGCAGGTGAGGTTCACAGCAGCAGCCTGCAGCAGGGCTGCTCCCCACTGTCCCTCTGGTGTCAAGGAACAGGATGGGGAACATCAGACCCCACTGCTGGTGGTTGCACAGGCAGAGGCTATCAGACCACCATGGCTTTGAGCACACACTTCATGTACAGGGGTATGTTAGTCCAGAGACTGTGAATTAGGAATGCATCTGAGGGTATATATACCTGCTTCCACAGCTGATTCTCTTCAGTCTCCTCAATACCTCCCCTGAGAACAGTTTATTTAGTTTAAAATTATCTTCAATATTAAACTAACCAGCTATAGAAAAGATTTTTTTTTTTCCACTAGAAGAGCACTACTCTTGCTGCACACACTACTCGCACCCAGCATTGCAGCCTGTACCCATAAGCTGCTCTCAGTGGCTTCATGTGCAACTCATTTTACTATGTCAGGTCTCAAACCATGTCTGCTTTGACACATCAACTTTGCAACAATCCAAACCAAGGGAAGAGTCATTAAAATTGTCACTGCTGGCAGCACAACCCCTGTGTTTGCTCCTAGGACACTGGCCCTACTTGCCCTCTCCCAGACCAACGTGAGCCCAGGCACTACAAACACTGCCTCACTGCTGATTTAACCCTGGCACCAACAAGCCTTCCTCAAGCAGGAGAGACATCCTCTGCTCTGCTCATTGCCCCCTTCAACTGGGGAGACTCTGAAGGGGGTCTAAAAGCACACAGTAAATGGAAGGGCTGAGGGACCATGTGGCACATCCCCATGGTGCAGCAGAGCTGGGATGGCACTTCTGCCAGGGGAGTGCTGGGCTATGAAACCTTTCAGGTCACTTGGGACTGGGTCTCAAATGGGGATGAGAAGAGGGGCTGCCTTGTGGCTTGGGGGACAAGGGCTCTGTGGGACAGGACCCAATGTGTCCTATGCATACAGATACATTCAGCCACGGGGTCAGTTCACCTTTCCCAGCTTGCTCAGGGCTGGGGCAGCTCTCATACTCAGTCCCTCCACACACTGGAGCTGGCAGCAAAGCACCAAAGCTGGAGGTAAATAAGCCTTGCAGGCAGCTCCTGGCCAAAAGATAAGGCTGCATGCTGCTGGCAGGCTGCTGTGAGGCCCATGCCGTCGGCCAAGGCCCCAGGGAACTGGTCAGGCCGGTTCCCAAACCCAGGGAAGCCCTGCCCATTCTGTGCACCCTGCCCTGCAGAGCAGCGCTGGGGCCGTGGTTCCTCCTGCAGCAGCCACCGGCATCCCAGGACAGGCATAGCAGGACCTGTGCAAGGGCTGGACACCTGCAAAGCTGGCACACGTGGCATTTGCCTCCCCAAGGCATGATGCTCCTGCAGACCAGCCCCTGGCTGAGCTGGCACCCAGGACCCACCACGTCTGGGTGCTCCCCAGGGTGCAGGGGCCAGCATGGTCGCTCTGCTCTGCCCCCAGGCCAGCTCCCAGCAGGAACAGCCAGGAGAGCAGATGGTTTGCCTGGAGGGGAGGGAAGCAGTGCCAAGGACTCCCACGGCTTCCTCCTGGTGCCCAGGCACAGTGCCTGCCCGACCTCCATCCCTACCCAGCCCCAGTGCTGGCAGACTTTGCCCTGCAGCAGTGCAGGCAGGTGACAGGTAGAATGTTACCTGCCTTGCCCCTGCCCCTGCTGCACAGCTGCAGCTCCAGCACCCCCAAACCATCTCCAGCACTCAGGTGCCCAGCTCCAGCCTGTCCACAGCACTCAGGATGCAATGCAGCCCCATGGGGCTGACTCAAGCAGTTAGGTAGCAAGTCCTGTAATTGATGTCCTGTCCACAGCACAGCAGCTCAGCTGGTTTCGGGTAAACTGTGCTTGAAACTACCCCACCCAGAAGGGCTGGGGCAGCCTGGGCACCCAGCAGTTCTTGCAAGCACATTTGCAGGGTGTGTGTCGACCAGAGCTGGAGTGTGTTGTGAAAGGCCACACTGGGGGAAAGCTCTGCCCTGGGATACCCTCTCAGCAAGGCACTGCCCCGCTCCACTGGGCAGGTGTGAGGGGACACAGCGCTGTGGAGGCCTCCAAAGCCACACAGAGACATGCACCAAGAGATAAGAGATGCTACGAGCAGCATGGAAGCAACAGAGAGCTCTCTGGTTCACAGGAATACTCTGATACAGCACGTTTCCAGGCAGGGAGCAGGCTCAACTCAAGCTGGACCCAGCCTAAACCCTCCTCCACACACGAGGGTGTCCACAGGACAGCCGGGGAATGAGGGCAGGACTAGCAAGATGATGTTTATTCAACACAGTGCCCAGATTGTCACACACCCCCAGGAAGCCCCAGGATACTAAATCAAGCAGGTTGCCTGCATAGACTTGTGGGATGGTGTGAACTGCAGGAACCCAGAGCTGCAGCTCTCCCCTCCTGCCAGGCCAGGCTTGCATCATGTCCACCATGCCTGAAGACCCTCTGCACGGAGCAGCCGTGCTCATGCAGCCTCAGCCCGTGCCATCCTTCTCACAGGGAAGAACCATGCCCTGCTCCCACCAGCCCCACCTGCAACAGGCTGTGCAGGGTGAGGAATTACAGGATTATTTTAATTACCAAGTTAAAATTACTCATTAGCTGTCACCCCACTGGCACTGTGGCAGGCACGAGGTGCCAGGAGGCAGGGAGCAAGCAGGGGCTGTCCTGGCTGCACAGGACTCACAGCAGTTATTGCTGTATGGCTGTTTAACCCCTGCCCACCCCACGCCTGGCTCCAGACCAAAAGTGCATTGAGGGCTCAGAGCGATAATCCTCCTAAGAGCTCATCTCCCATCCAGCCAGATCCTGCCACAGGAATGGCAGAAGGGACATGGAGAAGCCTGTTAGCTGGGAGTGGTTTGAGCAGAGCACCCTGAAAGCTGCCACAAGCTGCCTGGGGCAGAAATAAGGCTGGGTGCCCATTTATTTCCCTGCTCTCCAGTGGTCCTCAGCGGGTTGGCATGGCCAGCAGCCACCCAGGGCTCTGTAGACACACCAGTGCTTTCCAAAATGGAGCAGCCCTTGGAAGAGACACTCAAGTGCAGAGCACCTAGCCTTGGCAACCCAAGGTACCAAGGTGCAAAAGCACCGCTCTCCCTGCTACACCCTCTGGGCTTCAGGGTGCTTCTAAGGCACTCACTCCCCTGGCCTCTGAAACACTGTCCTCAGAGGTGCTGCACAGCCCAGGCTGAGCCATCCCTCCCTGCACCCCCTCCTGTGGGGATATACCACCCCATCCACCTCCCACTGCGGGGAGCAGGGGGTGCTGACCTTACCTGACATAGAGGGATCTCTTCTCGCTTGTCCGGAGCGAGCCAGAGCCGGAGCTCATGCTGCTGTTCATCATCTGCTCCCTCAGGTCGTGGATCTTGGACTCGAAGCGGCTGTACTCTGTGGGGAGAGGGCTGGTCAGTGCAGGCAGAGCTGCCCCCACCCCGAGAGAGGCCTGTCCACGAGGCATCTCGCCCGTGAGCCTCTCTGTCCCTGCACACGAGGGAGGGCAAAGCTAAAGAGGTTACAGCACACTGCAGGCATCCAAGCAGGGCATCTGGAACAGGCAGGGCACCAGCTGCTCCCAACCCACCCCAGACAGGCAGCTCAGGCAAGGACTGCCAGACCTCCACGCTACTGAACTGCAGCTCCACGAGGGAATGGCTCAGCAAGCTGATGACCTACAGAGCAGTTCAAAACACACAGAGAGAGTGAGAGCCCCTCCAGGAGACCATCACCCACCAGCTGGAGCAGCAAAGCACAACCAGAGAAACTGGGGGGGGGTCCCCAGCAGGCAGGGGAAGGGGAGGCAAAACACAGCCCCCACCCTTGGAAGGGGAGCAAGGAGGAGGAATTCACCTTTTCCTCCTACATCCCTACGGCAGAGACCTGCAGGAAGAGCTGGGGGACCTCCAGAAGCTGCTGGCACCTCCCTGCCAGGAGGCTGGGTAGGAGCAGCCGCCACCCCAGCACCCGCCCCACGCCAGCCCGACCTTCAGCCGGGTGTAAAGGTCAGGCAGACACACAGAGGGTGGAGGCACAGGCCTCCCTCCCCAGGGCCAGACCAGGAAAGTTTGCCAGGTGACAAACAACCACTGCACCAGGAAAGCTGCTGGCCCTGCCACAGCCCACCCCATCAGATGTCCCCTCCCACCCTTGATTTTGCCCCCTGGGCATATCCTGCAGTTACAGGTGAGAGAGGACCAGCCTCATCTCTGCTGTAAGACTTGCCTAGAAAGCCTCAAAATCCACAACCCAGCAGTTAGGAGGTGGTTTGGGTTTTAATTTTGTGGAGGGGAATGCAGTAGCTGTGGAGGTAAGCACTCGCTGCAGAGCAGAGCCCCGGCCAAGCTGCATCATGGGGGGGAGCAGCAACACTGCTGAGAAATGCTCCAGGGGCTCTGTTTGGGAACCAGCCCCTCTCCCATGGACTCTTGGTGCAGACAAATGAAGGGTTGGGGTTATGGGATGATGCAGGTGCAGCTTGGCATTTCCTGACTCTCCAACTGGACACGCCTGGGCATCCCTGTCCTGCACCCAGTTGCCAAAGATGCATTTTTACTTAAAGACTGGGGGGGGGGAGGGGGAAAGCAAGACACACAAAAACTGCCAAGTGGCACACAGAAACTCCCCATGAAGCCCCTTCCCCTGCCATGCAACATCCAAAGATGCTGCAACACCAGGCAGGGACAGCTGCTTAATGTGAATAACATCAGACCCCCAGCTGCCCCACGCCAAGGGGCACCAGTGGGTGCCAGCAGAGGAAAACACAGAAGCAGCAAAGCATGGGCAAGGCTTACTTGGTAAGAAAACTGCATTCTGACACCAAAGCAGCACCAGGGTTTTATGGAGCTCCCAGTAGAGGGAAGTGAGCTTCATCTCAGTCCACACCTCTCACCCCGCACAGCTCATTCTGAGCCAGGATGCTCAGAAGCTCTTATATCCCACAGGAGCATCCATCAGAAGTGGGTACAGCTGCTCCATAAAGCCTCTTTGGTACAGAAGGGCTATTTCCCCCAGAAACCACCACTACAACCCTTGTGCCCAGCTGAGTCACCCCAAATCCTACTGGGGGCACAGATTTTCTGCACACCCCACACCTAAGGGACCACTGCTCCCACTACACAGTCTCACATCCCTCCTGACACTCTTTTCCATGGGAAGCTTGGTGTGAAAGATGCAGGACTGGGTAGAAAACACAGGGCAAAAGGAGGCACTAACATCAGGGAAGGGGTGTCAGGAGAGCAACCTTAGGGTGGAATTGCCCTGCCAGCTACTGCATATGCATCCCCTGCATGGCAGCCTAAGGGCAGAGCTCTCAGACACCCTCACCTCCTGGGGCATTACATGGAAAGGACTTCCAAAATTTTGCTGGAGTGGCCAATGCTCCTCGGGTGGGAAAAGCCCACTGGCATGACAAGAAGCACAAACCAGGCTGGTTGTGGCAAACTGAAGAAGGACACAGGGGCTGCTCTAGCTTTATCCTCTGGTAAGTGAATACAGTCCTGCCCTAGGAAGGGTCTCCCAAGGAGACACCAACCCACACTGGCCCCAGCTGTGGGAGGGCACAGAATAGAGAAGCAGCAGCCCCAAAGCAAATCCACCACCTCCCTCCCAGAGCACAGGAGGCAAGGTTACCCCAGGATGGGGTATGGGATGCTCCCAGCTGCCACCAGCACCCTCTTCAAAGCATGCTAGAACTGTCTCTGAGACAACTACCAGCAGATCACCCCCAGCAAGCACTGCTCCTGCCTTTGCTCCCTGGCTTTGAGCTACTTCACCTCTGCACGCTGGAAGACCTCCCGTGCAGCTGAAACCCTCCCATGAAGCTTGCCCATGGCTCAGCAGGGAGGCAAGCCATGGCTGATCCCCACAGGATCGGGTGTTCAACACATTCAGGGCACCTTATCATGACTGAAAAGTATGTAACAGGGGACCCGGCACCTCCTGCTGTGAGTGCTGCGCTGGGATGTTTGCTCTCCTCACTCAGCACCTCGATAAAAACACCACTCTACCCTCCCACTGTTCTTCTCTTCCCAGGGTGTGGGTGCCCCTGGAGCTGGGCCTGGTTCTGTCCCACGGGGTGAGCTCAGAGCAGAACACAGCCCTGCACCCCTGAGTGCAGACTGCAGACCATTCTCAGGGATCACCTGCCTGCCCCAAGGACCCCCAGAAGCAGCACACGTGTGTGACACACCTGCAAATGTGCCCAGTAGAGCCAACAAAGCAGGAGACAGCACAAAGGAGAAGGTGCTGGTGGAGAGGGGAGCTGTGTTGGAAAGAAATGCCTGAGTGTGCATAAAGCCCTGCATGCACATGTGCCCTGCTCTCTCCAGTATCCAAACCCTCCTGCCCAGGCCTGGGCAGGCTCTGCTGGGCAATCAGCAAAGCCCAGAGATGCTCAGCCACAGGCTTCAGCCCAGCCACCTGCAAAAATTACCCACAGCTTCAGTCTGGCATTTTAGTGCTGGGCTAAAGTACAGACACTTCCCTCTGCAGGCCCGGGCGAGCAGAAGGGAGCACAGCCCTTCTGGGAAAAGTTTGGAAGCTTTTAGAAGTCATTGCACAGCCCTGGCACTTCCCTTGGAGCAGCCAGCTCAGAGAAACGCCATCACATGAGTTTTTGTATTTCCAGGTGAGGAATACCAAGGCTTTGTTGCAGGAAGGGGAACTGCCAAACCCAAGTGCTGGCAACAGCAGCAGGCAAAGGTCAGAGGGAGAAGTGCTCAGGGGGAAGGGATCTCACAAAAAACTCAGAGGAACCATCCCTCCTCCTCCTCGATGGCATGCAGCAGGGGTCAAAGGCACTGCACCAGGTGCACAGGAGAAAGGCAGGACAGCAGCTTCTCCTTCTGGCCTTCCCTGGTTTGGTCTTTCCTTCTTTTCCCTACGAGTGCCTGGCAGGACACCACAGGGAAGGCCTCTTGCCCCCTGAGACCCGCACAAGGTCAGACACAGAGCACAGGTGCTCTCATCCAGCAGCCCACGCTCAGGTACGAGAGACTGGTGCCATCCTCTGCCCCTGCTAACGGGGAGAAACTTCTCAAATCCTCTTTCCACCAGCATCTCCTCCTTTGGGCATCCTACAATCCAGCCCTTCTGCTCTTCCTACAGACATGATGAACCTAGAAAAGGGAAACATTTGGGACCACATGTCCCCTTGAGGAGGCTCAGGCTCACCCACACCCGGGAGACCTTTCTCCATGGCTCCCAGGCCTTCAAGCCTTTGGAGCACCAAGAGCAACTTCCAAGATACAACAGCCTATATTCCACAGCACCAACGCTGCCTTCTGGGATGGCTGCAGCCTGTGTGCTGGGTGCTGCTGCCCACACATGCCAGCAGCCATCCCGGACCCAGAAAGCCACCAGCTACACAGCACTGACATTTCCGCCTCAGTCTAAAGGGGTTTCAAAACATTTTGTCCTGTTTGACATTTAACAACTGCTCTTGGTTGGTGTCTTTGCCAAATCTCAAGTGGCAAAGGGAGCCAGAAATACAAGAACATTAAGTGCTTCCTGGAAAGAAAGAAAGAAAGAAAGAAAGAAGAAAAAAAAAAAGAGCCAAAACAAACAAACCCCACACCCACAGCACAGCCCTGAGCAGCACTAATGACTCCACGCCCCAGTGGCCTCTGCCACTGGACAGAGGAGGAACAGCAGGGACAGGGACCAGCAAGACATTGCCCAGAGATGCCTCCGAGGAGGCACAAGACAAAGGGGTGGCACACTGGCTTCCTTGGAGAGGACCAGAATCCCTGGCGGAGGAAGCCAGTGAGGCTCAGGAGAGACACCTTTTCCAAGAGAAGGGAATGGCTGTATCCCGGTACACGCACGGTGCCGGTCGGGACACGGCACAGCCCCGGGAGCATCCCCTGGGCCCCTCGCTGGCTGGGGGAGGATCCTCCCAGCGCTCGCCCTCCCAGCCCACGGGCCAGGGAGGGTTCGGGCAGGCAGCTGCCATCTCCTCCCTTCCCGCCGCCACCCAGCCAGGCCCGCGGGACCCCACCGCGCCGGGCCTCGCGGCGACGCCCTCGGGCACGCAGAGCTCTCCCTCCTCCNCAGCGCTCACCGCAGACTCGCAGGTGCGATGCTCGGAGCTGGGGGCGAGCCCCAGCCCAGCCCCGCCCGCACGGCGGGTCTGCCCCAGCACGAGGGACCCCCAGGGCACCCCCCCCCGACCGCGGTGTGCCCCAGCCAGGCCCGCGGGACCCCACCGCGCCGGGCCTCGC
>VYXB01006313.1:57538-85629 GCA_013397135.1 Pachyramphus minor
CGCCCCCCCGGTCCCGTCTCGGTTCCCGGTTCCTTTCCCGGTCCTCTTCCCGGTTCCCGGTTGCCGCGTGGCGGTACCTTCGGGCCGGTACTGCGCGATGATGGTCACCGTCTGCCCCGCCCGCTTCAGCGCCGCCGCCGCCTGCTCGTGGGTGGCGTTGCGGAGGTTCACGCCGTTCACCTGCGGGGAACAGAGAGGTTCCGCTGGAGGGGACTGGACCGGTGGGATGTGCCCTGTGTCCTGCTGTCCCGCACCTGTACCGGTACTCATGGTACCTATACTCTCAGTGCCTCACCACCCTGCCACCATGCCCCAGTACTGGCACTTCCAGTACTGGATCTCTAGTGCCGACATCCCCGGTACCTGCCCCCGGCCCTCCCGGGCATCAGGCCTGCCCCCCACCGCAGCCATGTCCACACCCGCACTGGGGGTGCATCCCGTGGAACTGGGGTGTCCGGAGACAGGTGTCCTCCCGGGGCTGGGGGAGGCCATGGAGGGGCAGTGGGTGCCCCCCCTACTCACCGAGAGGATACGGTCCCCTCTCCGCAGCTCCCCGCTGAGGTCAGCAGGGCCTCCAGCAAGGATGAAGGACACAAAGATCCCCTCGCCATCTTCCCCTCCAACAATGTTGAAGCCCAGGCCAGTGGAGCCTTTGTGCAGGATGATTTTCCGGGGCTCCCTGAAAGCACAGATAAGGGACAGGGAGACATCAGGGTGAGGAGTAGCAAAGCTGGTGACAGGCTTGTCTGTGTCCGGGCTTCCCAGCACATGGGTGGGGCTGGAGTCTTCTTCAGCCCCTCGGGCCAGGCTGGAGCATCACTGCCATCACTTGGGCAGATGGGGGAAGGTTTTGGTGCTTTAATGAATGCAGGTGTCAGGATTTACCTCCAGGGACATTCAGCAGCATCCCAGGAAAAGCCTCCCACCATCCTTCCCTGTGGGGGAGTCCTGACAGGCTGAATTGTCACTTAGCCCCAGGCAATCATCTCATAAGGAGCAATAGGAGCAGGAAAGAGATAGATAGAAGTGCAGGATGCCTTGTGAGAAGGTCTTGGTGAGGTCCTGCCCTGTCCCCTGTAGGACATGGATGATGAGATGCTGATGGTGAACACTGAGGCGTGGCAGGCTCTGCTGGCAGCACTGCTGGGAGGCACGAGGGGCAGAAGGTTCTGAATGTTCTGTGCAATGACTGCTCCACAATGCCTGTCCCTGCCTCAACAGCTGCTGGGACAGTGGCTTCCCCACCCATACACAGGGATTTTTCTGGAAGTGCTGAAAGGATGCAGCCTTTGCTCTGCTAGTCCCTGCTGGCTTAACTCCTTCCTGCTCCTACAGGCATTGGCAGCACGGTCACGACTCGGGGCAGCACCAGGCTCCCCATGCCTGCAGCTCTGCATGCACTGCATCACTGCAGCCCCTTGCCTTCTAATGCAGAGCCATGGCAGAGTCCTAACTCCAGATGTGCATTTTGGATGGGACAGAGGCTAAATCTGCCTTGGGATTTTCAGAAAATACTTGCTTTATCTTTATGGCCTTTGAATGCACTTGAGGTCTGAGCCAAGCAGGGCTCAGGACTCAGCCAGACCATTGCAAGGGGCTGGGATGTACCAGGACCAGGAGGAGACCAAGGAAATGCCATTGGGGTCAAAAGATGCTCAATCCCACATCCTCAAGAAGCCACCAATGCTCCCCAGTTGGGAGGGGTCAGGGAGGGCTGCAGCTATCAGTCCCTCTGCAGCAAAGCTGTCCCTAGGGCTAGAGTTCTTTCAGGGGAAGAACTAGGTCAGATTTCTGGGTCTGCAAACCCTGCTTCCAACCAGGAGATGAACATGCTCTGCCCCTTGGATTTTGCTGCTGCTCAAGCAATGTGCAGGAACCAGCACCCCAGTTCAGTCTGAGGGGAAGCAGGTCCAGCACCCATGAGGACTAAATGCTTTGATGAAAGGTAGAGAGATATTACAGGAACAAAGAGAGGAAATGAAGCCCCAGACAGGTACCTCCCAGCCAACAGACCCTCAGTGATAAAGGTGTCCTGCAGGGTCAGTGATGCACATGAGGCTTTCAGCACTGTCCAGGGGTGGACAAGGGAGGTGCTGAGCCCACCACAGGCTGCGAATCTATTGGGGGGAGCTGTGGCTGGGCACAGTGGCCCAGTGGTGCCAGCCTGCCTGCAGTGTGGCCCTCCACAAGGCAGCACCATCCTCTAGTGGCCACCAGCACGTGCTGCAGCAGGGCCACTGCCGAGCCATCACTATGCCATTGCCACTGCCAAGCCACAGGGAGCCACCACTGTGCCACTGCCAAACCAGCACTGTGCCACTGTCACTGCCAAGCCACTGCTAAGCCACTGCACAGACATCCCTGTGCCATTGCCACTGGCTATGTCCAGCCTAGGCTGGGCTGTTCTTTCCACTCTCTAACCTACAAATAAGAATGCTGGCACATGTAAGAAGGGACACCCTGGTGGGATCAGTGTCCCTGGTGTGTGTTCCAAATGCTGGGACTCAGTCCCTTCTGTAGTGCAGTGTAATGGCAGAAAGCACTGCTCCTGCCTGTGGCACCATACCCAGTGCCCTGACAGCACAGGAGTTGCTACACCTGGTGAGGATGCAGCACCAGAAACAGGCTGTAGAACTGGAATCATTGGTGCCAAGACCAGGTGGGAGAGATGGGGTGTGGATGGAAGCCAGTGCTGCACAGGTCATGGCGTGCAGAGACACGCAGCTGTGGCTGAGCTCCAAGAAAAGAGAAATCCCTGTGACAAAGATGAGTGCAGTCACTCTCCAGGAGGACAGCAGACCTGACAGCAAACAGAAAGTCAGGGTCTCCCAGTCCAGCATCCAACACTGATGTGCAGAATGGGAGAACCCCAGATGAAGCTATCTTCCACTGTGAACACAACCCCAAAACCAGCCTGCAACCTTGTTCCAGATGCAGAGCCAGCCCTAAGCCTAACTCGAGTGTTGGTCCTTAGAATACAGCTTAAGCCTACAGTCCTGGCCCTGGGGATACCAAATCCAGAGCAGGCTCAACACTGGCCCCGAGGCTGTGGCAAGCAGAGCTGTAAGTCTGGGCAAGCAGAGCAGGACCTGCCAGATCTCACTCTCTCATTCCCAGCTTGAGGCTTTGAAGAAGTTTTATACCACATTTAGGCTCAGAGCAATGTCTTCTTTGCGCTTCTCTGTATTTCCTGGATTCTGGAAACAAATGTGCATAAATGATTCTAGTGGGGCAAAGGGGACTGTGGCAGGGCTGGGCAGGGGGCTGGCAAGCCCGGGACTGGCAGCTGTTGAAATGGCACCTGGTTTGGGATGCCAGTCTCAAGGAGTGTGGGAGGAGAAGTCCCACTTGTTTGCAAGGCTGTGCTCCCCCCAGCCCTTCATCAGCAGCACATCTCCACTTAGGGACATCCTGGGAGCCTGTGGCACTGCTAGCACCATAAGGGCAGGGGACACCTTGTATTCCAGGTATTGTAAAACAAGCAGGAGAACTACACAGAAATGCAGATGGGTAAAGCTTGTGAAAGAGCAGGAGGGGGAATGGAGAGGGAGTGCATGCAGCAAGCCAGAGATTGACACAGCACAGAGCAAATTATGGGGGCCTAAAGCTTTACACCATAAACCTACAGGCTTTTGGCTGAGGCTCTGCACCAGCCATGGGGATGAGGTCAAGCCACCACAGAGGGAAAGAGAGAAAAGGAGAAGGATCAGGGATTAGAGGATGCTCATGCCTAGCACTCACCTGGTGAAGTCATCGTCTCCGATCATGTGCCGAGGAATAGGCGAGTACCGGGCCGGAGTCACCTGGGTTGGGATGGGATAGGCAGGCTTGCTCTCAACGCTGCCCAGGTAGCCCAGACTGGAGTTATGGCTTATGTGGTTGTCAGCCAAGGCTGAGAAGGCTGCAGGGGAGGAGCAGAAATCCACACACAATGAGGACATGCAGACCAGGCCAGCAGTACTTACCCCCCAGCACACCCCGTGCCCCCCAGCCCTGTGCCCAGCGCCCGGTGCGTACGTACTGCTGGCGTAGTCGGGGGGCGCGTACATGTCGTTGAGGTGGATGTTGCCGGGCTTGGCCACTTTCAGGTACACCATGTCAGAGGTGTTCTTCAGGGCAGCCACTGCCTCCTCGTGCCGCACGTCCTGCAGGTTTGTGTTATTCACCTGCCGGAGGGAAAGGTGAATTGGTGACGTGGCTGAGTGGGAGGGCAGGGATCAGTGCAGTCCTGCAGGAGGGGAGCAGTTTTCCATAGGGTAGGTGCTGCAGTAGCTCCAAAGACAGGGTTGCATCTCCTTGGGTTTGGCCCTCCTGCCTGTAGCCAGTGCTGTGCCCGCCCCTCCCACAGCACCATCCCAGTGGGGGACCCCAAGGAAGGGGCATGACGCTGCTGACAGAAGGGGTGTTGGAGTTTAGGATCAACACTGCAGCATGGTGGAGCCTGCCCAGCACCACCTCATGGTTGGCTGTGGCCGCAGGGCTTACCGCAAGCAGCCGGTCCCCGATCTGCAGGCGCCCGTCCTTTTGGGCAGCACCTCCCTCGATGATCTTGGTGATGTAGATGCTGTTGTCCCCAGGGATGTGCTGGTTCCCAATGCCCCCTGCAATGCTGAACCCCAGGCCTGAGGAGGAGTGAGAAGGCAGGTGAAGGACATACAGATGGACAGAGTCCCAGGCTGGCACACGGCCCCTCTGCCTCACTGGACTTCCCACCCTGACCCAAACCCAGCAGGCAATAGGCCACCCTGCAGCTGCCTGGAGCCAGTCCAGCCACCACTCCCTGCACTGTGGGTGTTCCCCATACCCTGTGCCCCACAGCACCCCACACTGCTGGGCCACCCCACAGCATCCTGCGCTGCGGCAGTGCCACCTTGCATCCCACGTGCCCCACGATGCTGCCCTGCATCTCATGGCATCTCACACCGAGGGGTCACCCCATACCCTCCTGTGGGGCACCCCAGTCAAGCGAGCAGAGGGAGGGGTTCACCTTTGGGGCCCTTCATCAGGTTGACCTCCATGATGGTCTCTGGCGGGGGCTGCCGGCGCCGCACCACGAGCCGCACCACGGGACCCGCTTCCTTCAGGGCCTCCACAGCTTTGCTGTGCACAACCTCGGAGACATCCACGTCATTCACCCGCAGCACGCAGTCGTTCACCCTGCGGGCACAGCGTGACCCTGAGCTCTCCTGGAGGACCACCAGCCCGTGCCACCCCCCTCTGGTTACATCTGCCACCATCCTCCGGACACACAAAGGAAAGCTGCTCAAGCTGGCCAGATCCTGCCCTCCTGGGGTGAGAGCATGGTCCCTCTCAAAGCAGGAACCAGTGGGGCTGGTCCCCATGGTGCAACCCTGGTGGAGACGGGATATGAGGAAAGGCTGGATCCTGCCCTGGGCTGTGGCTGGAAAGATGGGAGCAGGAACCTCGCCCAGGGAGGGGAGAAGGAGTGGCTACAGACAGGAGGCTGGTGGCCAGGACCAAGGGGCATCCCTGCACTGAGAGAATCTATCTGTGGGGAAGAGACATGGCAGGGTCAGGGCCCATGGCAGGGAAGGGGACTAGAGGATCTGTGCTGAGATCCTGGGTGACACCCTGATGGAGCGGCTCCCCCAGCCCCTGTACTCACCCTAGACGGCCATCCATGGCTGCTGCTCCCCCGGGGATGATCTTGGTGATGAAGATACCTGGGTCATCCGGAACATGGGGGTTGTCGATTCCTCCCGCTATGCTGAAGCCGAGGCCGGAGTTCCCCTGCGGGAAATCAAACGTTGCGTCTTTCCCCCATGGGCACCCACTCGCTGCCGGCCCTCCCGGAATGGCTCCCGTCAGCTGCGGGACTGTCTGGGGCACGGGAGCCCTGAGAGCATCCGTCCCACCCCAGGGTGGCTGTCCCAGGGGGCAGAGGGACGCGCGGCTGGAGGAGAGGCCAGCGTTCATCAGCCGAGCGCTCGGCGCAGCAGCGTGGAGCACTGAACAGATGGAGTGGGAGAGTGGGAGCCGCCGAGGACCTCCCTCACCACCGCGTCTCCACGGAGAGACTCTGAGGCAGGCGGGGAGCTGGGGGAAGAGGAGGTGGTCCTTGGCGGAGAAAACCTTCCCTCGCTGGCTGCTCCTCAGGAGGAGACACCGACGCCGCAGCCCGCACAGACCAGTGGGGATTGTGCCAGTCACCAGCATCCCACCCCTGCCTCCCTGCACCCCTGGGATGTAGCCCTGGCACAGAGCCAAGCTGGAGGACTAGCAATGCTGGTGCCAAAATTTGTAGGATTGGGTGGAGGTGGCTATCAGGATGGAGTGGGGTCTCCAGTTAACGCCTCTTCTTCCTCACAGACGTGTTTGGAGCATCACTTGAGCTTCTCCTGCCGTAGTATGCTGGGAGGAATGGAGGGGCCACAGCCCATTCCCACAGCATCTCAGGACTGAGTGGCTGTGGCCCTGTGCTGCCTCTCCCACTTGCAGGATCCTCATTAGTGACACACTCACAGGCGTTGCTTCCAGATCCATGCTTGATGCAAGTGGACAATTCCTGCTTTTTTTGCTCTGCCTTGAAAATCAGATGGCTCCTAGTCTTGTTTTCTCATGCGGAAGAGCTGACACTTAGTCACATACTATCATGCCTGACTCTCATCCACAAATGGGCTCAGGCCAAGCACTCCCCTGGCTGCCCAGAGCCTCAGTGCTCAGTGTTAGATGATGGGGTGCTCTGCCCTTCCAGGGGAGCTGTGGCCAGAAGGGCCACACCAGATCTCAGGCTCCCTGGGATCCCTTAGCACCAACAGCCAGCTGGGCCTTGCCAAACTTCCCAGCAAGGGGACAGCCTCACCTGCAGGCACCAGGGTGCTTCTCTTGCATTAAGACAGGGTTGTTGGATGCCACTGGGGGCAAGCTGAAGGGAAAGGACCTGGGTATGGTCCATGCTGACCCTGGCTGCTAATCACTGAAATTTTCTCATCCTGTTGGAGAGGGAATTGCTGCCTGGGGCTTTAAAATGAGGGCATCAATGAGTGTGGGGAATCAATGGGGGCCTCTCTGTGTGGTCCTGCCAGCTCTCCCCTTGTTCCCTCAGTCCTGAGGACAGAGGATGCTCTGAAGCATCCCTGAAAACGAGGCTTTTGCCTCTGCCTTGGGCCCGGAGCAAGAAGTGCTTAGCCCAAAAAGGAAGGATCCCCTGGGCTGGTTTCGTCAGGCATGCCGGGGAAGCGGTGGGTGAGGCGGCAGCCCCAGATAACCTTCCGTCCACCCACCTCCGTGATGCAGAGCCAAGGGAAGGAGGGAGATGACTAAAGGCAGAGAGGAACAGAATAATGAGCGATGCGTCTCCCCCTGCACTGCTGGCCACGCGGCGAGGCTGGCACAGCTCTGAGGAGGAGGCAAGGTGTGCCGTGGAGCGCCGTGGGCAGCCTCCCACCCCAGCCATCCCGTCAGCAGGGCTGTGCCCGTCTCTTGGAGTAAACCTTGGGCCAGCTTTTCCCACTCCCTCTCCATCCCTCCATCCCTGCCACTTCCTGGGCACCAAGGGAGAGGCCTCCCTGCCCTGTGTGGTGTTGGCTTGCCCCTGGATAAACTCCGTACGTGAGGGGAGGTGATTTTAGCAGCGGATGGTGTGGTGCACACCATCACCTCTGTGTTGCCAACAAAGGAAAGGCTTCAGCAGAAACTTCTCCCACTGTGGTTTGTTTCACTAAAAAACCTGTTCTTGCAGCTTAGCATCCCAAGGCTGTGTACCCCAGAGCAGTGGGGAGTCTGGTGGCGGGGTGGCATCACTCCCCCGTGCCCAGCTGTGGGGTGCACCTACCTGGTGCCAGCACAAGCAGAGCTCCCTGCACCTCCGTTTTCTGGCAAAGGCAATGACAAAGAGCCTCCCCCACCACACTGATGGTTTGTGTGGGTGGGGGTGTGAGAGAGGGAGGCAAGGGAGAAGCCCTCCTCCCTGCCTTCTGGAGGGGTGTGCAGGGGGAGAGGGGAGCAGCAAGCCCACCTCTCCCCGTGCTGCAGGGGCCAGGCAGGAAAAGCAAGTATGACACCCACAAAAACCTCCAGGGAGAGCAGGGGGCAGTGACCAACCCCTCCCCATCAGCTGGTGCAGGGATGTGTGGGGGGCTGGCTGTGCTGGTGGATGGGTGGGTGAGTGGGAAGAGGCAGCAAATGCTGCTGGCGGGTGAGTAAAAGCGTACTTACCCTTTCCAAGACGATCTCCTCATATTTGAACATCCCATCACTGCCATTCATCTGGAGAGAGGGAGACAGCGTGTTACGACTATGTGCTGGTCCTTGGGGAATTCGTTTTTCCCCTCTGACAGCGGAATATGAAGAATCCAACCAAAAAAGCTGCACCATCACCGCTGAAAAAACCTTAAATGCAACTGCTTGAGCCTGCCCTGGAATTAAACCATGTGCTGCTTTTCTTTCTGGGTATGAGCCAAAGCCCACTGACTTTAATGCACTTCAGTGCAAAGCCTTTATTCTCCCAGCTCATTTCTTCAGCCATGAAAAGGAACTCAACCGAAGGCACAAAAGGAAATAACACCTTTGTTACGCAGCATATAATTAACCTCAGGAATTCACTGCTGGAGGAAGGGAAGAGAGGGGGTCGGTCCATTTAAAAGAAAAAAATGTCTGTACATAATAACATAATAAACACCTTTAGCAGCTTACATTTTTAAAATCTTTCCGTAGCATGACTGTATTAATGGAAAATTCAGAATAATTCGTTCTACGAAATTAGCTGGGTGCAAAGGAAACAAGGTGTGAGAGTGGGGCACAGCGAGAGGTGAAAACATCGTGCTGCCCTTATATACAAAAATGGTGTAGCCTGTCTCAGTGCTGTGCACCATTCTGATCCCCACGCTTAAAGGTCTCCCATGCTCAGAGTGGTAAAGCAGAGCTCTTGGAAACATAATGGATACAAACAAAAGGGATGCAACTGTAGGCTCTAAAATGGTAAATGTACAGTCAGAAAAATCCATTTTCCTCATAAGCAGCAATGCACAGGAAAACAAGGCACCAGTTTCATTCCAGATCATCAGGATCAGGCCATAAACAGCTGCTAACGTCCAAAATTTAGCAAGATTTGCAAAGCAATTGGCTATTGGAGCATCCAGACCTGTTACACTCAACAGCAACAGTTTTCATAGAATATCCTGAGTTGGAAGAGAATCACAAGGGTCATCGAATCCAACTCCTGGCCCTGCCCAGAACAGCCCCAACAATCCCACCATGTGCCTGAGAGTGTTGTCCAAATGGTTCTTGAGCTCTGGCAGCCTTGGGGCCGTGCCCACTACCCCGGGGAGCCTGTTCAGTGCCAACCACCCTCTGGGGGAAGAACCTGTTCCTGAGATCCAACCTAAACCTCCTCTGACACAACCTCAGGCTTGGGTCTTGTCACGGGTCAGCAGAGAGCAGAGATCGGTGCTGCCCCTCGGCAGTTTTTTTGGAGGGGACCAAACTCACTCTCACAATTTGAGTCACTCTGGGAGACAAGTGACAGGGCACAGTCAGTTCTGATTGACCAGGCAGAGGTGATGGGACCCTAGACTGAGCAGGCAGGAGTTTTTCTAGCTGTTAATAATCAGGGGTCCAGGTGGAGAAGCAGTTCTGCAGGCCAGGATCTGGGATGGGGCTGTGCCACTTGTGACATGTGCACTCTCATCCCTTGCCCTGGGAGGCCAAAGAAATCCCACACCCTGTTGGGGGTTTGGATGCTTCAAGGATGAGGATGGGGAGAGTCCAGAGCAGAGAGATTGGATGGAGGCTCCAGGGAACACAGGTTGAGAGGCTTGTCCCTTCTTGTATGTGCTCTATGCCTGGTGCCTCTCAGCCATGGGAACATTTCAGGGCAGAGTTCAGGGCTGGGACATTCAGATGCCCCAACAGTAGAACGCTCAGATCCTCCCAGCACACTGGGAAAGGCCTTAGTCCTCTTAAAGAAGGATCCCTCTGCAGAAAAGCACCGGAAGCAGTGGGATTAACCCAGAGCAGGATCCCTGACAGTCTCAGAGGGACAGGGACATGTGGCCAGTGCCACCTTCTGCCACAGTGCTGCCCTGGGCTGTGCTCCTGAGGGCAGAGGGGCATTGCTTCCCTTGCCACAGGTGACCCCCTCCTGCAGGAGTTGCCTTTCCCTCCTCTCATCCTCCCGTACTGACTAATCCTAAGTGCAGCCGGCTCACTGGCCTGTGCCACCCTCACAGCCCCTCTCAGCGCAGCCCTCGGGCTCAGCTCATCCCTGCAGTTGGTGTCCCGGTGCGTGGGGCGCGGCGTCGCCTCTCTCCAGCTTTCCAGCGACTCAGATTCCTGGCACCCTTTGCTACTACACACATTGTCCTCTCTGCTTTGGCATTCAGCACAGTTGCCACACAGCCAGCCATATGCACACCCACGGCCTCAGAGGAACAGTGTACACATCCCTACAGGATGGGGATCTGCAGAAAACCCTGACAATCTGTGAGTCGTGGCGAGAGCCGGCAGCGCGCGAGCTGGCAGGCGCCCGGGGTGCACACACACCCAGCACTCAACCCTGTCAGGCACCCCACTGCCAGGCAGGGGGGCCTGGGGCATCCCCAGTCCCCAAACCTCAGGGCTGCCAAGGCTGAGCAGTGTTTTGCATTGCTCCCTGACAGCCAGCGGTGTCGGCGCTCGCTCCAAGTGGTGTCTGCTGGGAGCAGCCTGCTCTGGCCAGGCACGCTGGGGTCAGCCAGGCCTGACCAGGAAGTTTTAGCTCTGATTATGTTTCCAAAATCCACGCAACGGAACGCCAGTTAATTGTATAAGGAAGCCAAATGAAGAACTTAATATATACCACGTAACCAAGGGAACGAACCAACAAAGCAAACGTTCCAGTGTTGGAAAATCGAATACCAGTCACTCGCTGACAGCAAAAACCTCCCCATGACACCCACCGGAGCTGCCACGACCTGGCTCTGCTGCTGGCTGTTCCTCCTCTTTTTTACCAGTGCCCTGTGCTCCTCCCCAGCTCCTGTTTGGGGACATCTCAGTGCCACGGGTTTGGTGGGAAGATGCCTGGCTCCATCACCCCCAGGCAGGGAGAGCACACTCCACCTTGCTCTCCTCTCCTTATGTAGCACCTGCAGAGCTGACAGGGGTGTTGGTAGTTAGCTGTTCCCTGTGTATTCTGATCCTAAGAATCACCTGGTTGCTCATGGAAAAGAGTAATGGCATTTTTTCCCAAGCCCTTCCCATGCAACAAGCCCACCCGAGGGCTCAGGAGGAGGCGCCTTTGCTGGCCTTCACTTCCCCCTCATGTTTTGAGCAGCAGGGAAATAGTTACTGATGACGGCATTTAGATCATCAACAGAAGGCTGCAGAGTTAACACTCATTTGATAAACAGAAGAGCACACACCTTCCAGAGCCACTGCAAGCTGTCTGCAGGCTCTGCTGGCCAACACCGCAACAGCGCACACAGAACACGTTCTGCAATTTGCTAGAGAGTCAGGATTTGGGGGTGGGTTTTCTGGTTCTTTTCTTTTGACTTTTTTTTTTTTTTTGGGGGGGGGTGTTGTTTGTTTGCTTGTTTTTTAAATGAAAAAGAAGGTCAAATTTAGAAGACTAAGATGGGGTTCCTCAAATGCAACCTGAATAGCCCACCAGGCTGCAGGAGAAAATAACCTGCAGGAAGGGTGACACTGCCCACAGCCCCTTGGGCATGTCCCTGCTGGCATGGGCACATTGGCATCGCTGGCAAGGGACAGCTCTCCCTGCCTGCACATGGCAGGGGGCCCATGGAAAATAGGTCAAGAGCTCCCTCCCTTCACCTCCTCACATCCACTTGTCCTGCTGCAGCACCGAGACCTACTGACTTGCTTCCAGGTAACCCCCGGCCTCAACCCCTGGTGTGCATTGCCCATGGTGTTGGCCTTGTGCACAGAGTACATAAATGCCCTACTTCTGGTCAGCCTGTTGCCAGAGTGCCTGAGGACCAACCTGCTGAGCCTGGGCAGAGTCAGCACTGCACAAGAAGGCTGCCTCTGTGTTAATTGGCAGCAGAGCTTTGGGCTCCTGTGGTGCTTGCGAGCTGAGGTCAGGCCTGGGAAGCACTTTGCTTCCTCACACCTGGCTTATAGAAACTCAGGAGGTGATGGCACCTCATTGCTTGGCAATGAGGCACCAAAGGAGGCTCCAAGGACCCAGACTCTGAAACCATCAACTCCTCAAGGGCTTTGGAGTGACCTTCCCTGGGACTGCCTGGCAGCAAGAAGTCATTTCAGCTTTAGACAGGCTGCTCTGAAATGCAGAGACCCATCTGCCATGGGAACTCAGTTTCTGATTCTCCATCTCCCCCTCCATCTCCCTGCTATGGACCTGCTGGGCAAAATACAGGGGCTGAAACTGTGAGCAATGACCTTGGGGCTGGTGTGGGTGATCTCTCCAGGCACCCATCCTTATCCTTCAAAGGATGCTTTTAATCCTGCAGGCATTTTATAATGGTTTATTTGTGTTTTCACACTGTGGGGGTGCTGGGCTCTGTACAAGCCACAGACAACAGAGCTAAGACCCAGCCACCCCAGTGCTACGGTGCTGCTGGTGCTCTTGGGGATGGAAGTGGGTGGACAGGGACATTGAAATGCAGAACAGACTCCTTGATAAACAGTCAGGGCCAAATCCAGCCCAGCAGCTAGTCCAATGCAATCAATGGAGCTAGAACAGGAAGGAACTAGACTACATCCATCTGTTTATCATTACAGAAAGCATTGAATAGTTAAGTAATTAAAGACTGGAAGACGTGACTTTAACCCTTCCAAATACATACTGTACCAACAGGCTTCAGCTTTTGGGTTTGTGAAACAACACGCTCACTGATTTGGCATTTTGGTGTTTGCAGCAAGCTCCTGGTGTGGCTCCTCTGCTGACCTTGTAAACTGCTGAGGTTTTGGGGGGTGTTTTCTCTGGAGCCTGAGGAATCCAGCACCCCAGAGAAGGAAAAAATGGAGCAGGGTTCGTTTCTCTCCTGGTATAATATCAAGTAAAAGGCAAGAGGGTTTCCAGCCTGGAGACCGTGAGGAATCAAAGTGAGGTGTCTCCCCTGCCCTGGGCACAGGCTCCTCCAGGCACCCCAGGCACACACCTGGGTGTGTGGTCCCCACTGCTGCTGGCTTCTGCAGGGCTTGGGAACCTGCCTGGGGTGACAGAGCCTGTCCTTGGCCTTCGGGCTCTCCTCTCACTGCCCTTGGGCACTGGGCAGGGAGGAGGGACTGGCACTGGTGAGGGATGCAGTGCTGGTGCCTGCAATGGGAACAGGTAATGTTCCTCCAAAGGTACAATGTTTTGTACCAAGGGAGGGTACAAAAACAGATGTGAAAGCAGACTTTCCATCCAGGAATACCTCCCTGCCCCATTCACAGCACACCCCTCACTTGCTTTGTGGTGTGTCTCTCCCGTCCAGGAGACACTGCCCTTCTTCCAGTTCCTTGCAGAACAGCACCAGAAGGGGTGAGTGCAGACAGGAGGCTGCAACACAGCCCTGGTGTGTTGCAGCCAGGGAGCCCAGCACACTGAGAAAATCTCTGCCCCACAAACACCCTGTCTTGCCATGGTTTGGGGATGGTAGCCCTTGGGGACAGCAACTCTCTTCTGCCACACTCATACAAGGCTGTTGGACCCAGGGCCTCCACGCTGAGAGATGCACCACTGTCTTCCTTCCCAGTGCCTGGTGGCTTCAACTCAGGCATAATTAAAACATACAGCCAGGGCTGTAGAGGTCTCAGCCAAGCTTCCCTTCCTTTCTGTAGCACTGCCCAAACAGCCCAGCACAGCTCTGGTGTGTGCTGACCCCACCACAGGCTGTGGGCTGAGATCTGCAGTTCTTTATGAGGAAGATTCAACCCCCAGAAGACACCTGCAACCCTCTACCATGACTCCAAAGAGAAACCCACCCCAGCTCTGAGTCCTGGTGCCTCTTCACTAATGTGGAAGGCAGCTGAAGTTTCATGCATCAGAAGGAAACCAGATGCAAAGCATCCAGCCCTGTCAAGCTGTTACCTGGGCTCCCTTTTGCCAAAAGAAAAGGGGAGCACCCCACAGATGTAGAGCCAGTGCTGCTGGCCACCCTCCTCCCTCAATCCCACCAGCAGGAATGATTTGCAAATGTTCTGGGAAGGGATGCAACAGTGTGCAAACCCTGCACAAACCGAGGAAGATGATCTTTACACTATGCCAAGAGTGCCAAATGCACTGTGGCTGCAAACACAGGCACCAAGCACTGCTCAGCTGCTGTCAGCCTTCACTGGGAGAGGAGCAGCATCTGATGGATCCTGCTGCCCTGATGCCAGAAAGGTCCCAGAGAGCCCTGCCTCCCTCCTGAGGGGCTGGGGCTGCCTAAGGAGGCTGAGGCAGTGCCTCCCAGCAGAGCCTCCCAGCCAACCTGCATGGGAGGTAGAGGAAATGGCTGTATGATTAATCCTGAATGCAGCCAGCCCAGCAGTTCCTCTGCCAGGGGCTTCTGCCCTGTACCCTTGGTGTGCTTGGAGTCTCCAGCATTGCTTGCTGCCAGCCCAGCCCCAGCGAGGTTTGGGGGTGGGATGTGCTGTGGGGACGTGGTGCAGGTATCAGGCTCCTCTGCTGCCTCACCAGGGCCTCCTTCGGCTGGAAAAGTCTTTCCTGCATTGCTGAGCAGGTGAAATGCACCACTTGATCAAAGGAAGCAAAATGAAACTGGGAGACTTACAGAGAGCCCTTGTTCCAGCGAGTCTGTATTCACGATAATGGGAGCGGGATTGGCCTGTGAGGAGACAAAAGTGGGATGTCACCAAGCTGAGAGAGGAACCCAGCCCTTTGTGGTGCTCTGCCTCTCCCCTGGCCATGCCAACACAGGCACTCCAGGCCAGGCAGGAGAGAGGAAGGGCTCTCCTCAGCCCTCCTTCAAGTGCCCAGGAGCCCTGGGACAGGAGCAGGGCCACAGCATGGCTCTGGGCATTGGTCCCCTCCTCAGGCCTGGTGTGTCCCAAAGACCCCATGGCCTTGGCTGCTGGGAAGGAGACAGTGGAGACTGGAAACTCTCCCAGCCTCGTGCCAGAATCCCACCAGAACCAAAATTTACTTGAAATTCACACTACTGAGGGGATAGGGAGTAGGGGGAGTAGGGAAAAAAGTCCTTCTGAGAGAGGGGTATATTGCCAGCAGATCAGACCTTCAAGCACTATCCAAGAGCTGCTGCCCCCTCCAAAGCACAGGGACACCATGTCCTGGGAGAGGTGACAGTATTTGATCCTTCATCCTCATTAGTCCTGGGGAAAACACTCTGCTTTGCAGCCTCGGCTCATCCCCCACAGCATCACACACATCCCCCTCTCTTACAGGGCTCCCTGGAGAGAGAACCTCTCTCCAGACCCCTCCTCCTGAGCTGTCCTCTGCCCCTCGGCTCGCTGCACATGGCAGAACAGACTCTCGCAGAGGGCAGCTCGGGCAGGAGAGGGGCAGGGCGGCAGGGAGGGTCTCCCGGGACAAAAGGGACTGGGAAAGCTGCGGCGGCCGGAGAGATGGGGGGCGGCCACCCTGTGGGCTGTGTGGAACGGCCGGAGATCGGGGACGTGGTGGCCAGGGGAGGGATGGGACGGGAGGAGATGGGATGGCTGGAGATCAGGGACGGGGGCGGCCACAGGACGGGACGGGACGGGGCGGCCAAAGCAGCCGGAGGGACAGGACGGGACGGCCGAGATCAGGGATCAGGGCGACCGGAGGAGGGGCAGGAGTGACCGGAGGGACGGGACTGGACGGGACGGGGGGCCGATTGTAGGGCCGGGGCGGTGGGTCTGAGGGAGGGGGGCGGCTGGAGGGGTCCGGCCCGCCGGAGCTGTCCAGCACCGCCGGCTGCTGAAGGCGCGGGGCTCCGCGGAGCCGCAGCCCCTGCCCGGAGCCAGGGGCGAGGCAGCTGGGGAGGCGTTTGTCACTGACAGGGAGCGTGAGGGAGAAGCGGCCAAAAGCGAGAGACTCAAAATCCCAAGGCTGACGTTCCTCGCCGGCACGCAACGGAGAGTTGGTGGGAAATCTGGAAGGTCAGGCGTGAGCCGGGACTCGCCACATCATCCCAAGGCTCGTGAGGAGAACAACAGCCAGAGTGAGACACACACAGAGACATGAGCTACAAGGGGAGGTGAAGCGAATCAGGAACATCAGAGTCAGGAGCCAGCGAGTCAAGGTGTGGGCTAGTGCAGCAATTAACAGGACCCACCGTCTGTGCATTAACAGGGGTATTGGACTGCACAGCCCAATGGCCTCTGTGAGTCTGGGATATTTTCACAGTAGCTGGTTGCATCCTTATTGCCTCCTCTGGACTTACCCATCCCTGACTGAGACCAGCCTCCTCACACAACCCAGCACGGCAATCCCTTCTGTCTCCTGCTTTAGTTGATTGTATTTCTAGACTATTCACTCTCCTCAATTCCTAGGTGGGAGAGTTAAGGGTCAACCAGACCGTGTTTTAAATCCTGCCCTGAAAGGTTCTGCTCTCATACAGATGGAGCAGGAGGTAGTTAATTTGATTTATTCAGATGCTTTCTGATCTTTCCTGCAGCTGTAACTATTGGTTATAAAATCATAGTTTTTATGGCAATTAAATCTCTAACTTGCCAAATATGACCACTTCCAAGCACTGCTGCCAAACCCCTCCTCCACACATAAGAGAATCACAATTTTCAGGTTCAGTGTCTTGGGAACTCCAAGGCCCAGAAGCAATGTTAAACTGGGAATATCCCCCTCTCTGGCAGTATACAGTCCTTGTATTTAATCCAGATAATTTGTGAGATAGAATATATTAAACCTGGCACGGGCTTTTATTAGTCCCAAGTGCAATTCTAGGAAGGGATTCCACATTTCAAGGCAAAAAAGCAGCTCTTCTACTGCCAGCAATTAAAAACGGTGGCACATCAAGGTTCGAGCATCCAGAGGCCAGCTCTTATTAGATGAGCTTCCAGGAAGGATGCAGAAGAGGCAGCCTAAATGAATGTAGCCCGTCACGTGCCCCATGATTTATAACATGAATTCAGCTCCACAAATGAGGCTTTGGATCCCTCCCAGGGAGAAGTGCTGTGTATCATAATGTTACAGAGGCTTTTGCAGGTCCAGCCCAAGTCCTCCACTGAGCCCCACTGCACTCTTTGTTGAATTAATAATAGCCCAAAAATCACACATCACATTGCCTCGCTCACACAGTGGTGAACCCTAAGGACATATTTTGTTTAGCCTGCTCCCTGCGCACTGAGCATCCTTCGCAGCCATTCCACACTGGTGATTTTTTACATCTCAGAATACTGCTAGGAGCACAATTGCCCACTCAGGCTCCAGATGGGACCCAGGAGATACCGAATGCGAGTGGCTGCTTTAAAACAAAGTCACACGTGGTCAGGAAGAAGTCAGACCAGGAAATCTCCATTTGCCTCCTGCAGCCGGCTATTCCAGCTACTACAAGAAAGGTGTTTGGACACTAGTTCTGACTTCCACTTGCAAACATTCCAACATTTGCACCTTGCCAGTTCTACTGAAGAGTCAGACAAGACCTAAGACTAAGCAGAGGACCTGACAATAAAAAGCTTCTGCCTCCCTCCACCAGGCAGGCACATGCACTGAGCAGCTCTGCTAGCCAGGGGAGGAGAGAGAGAGTCATAATTTTTTGCTGGGCAGCAGGAACATGCTGGTGAATTAACCATGCCCTCAATTCTATAGGGAATGGTAAGTAATTTATGCCCTAAGGAGCAGGGGGCTGCTGCATGCAGCGAGGAGAGGGAACAGGGCTGTGCATTCAGATCACATTCAATGGGGGCTGTCAGATCTCTTCCATCCAAACCCCTTCATCACACAATTATTTACCAAGCCCTGTTTGTGCTTGGGGGGTTTGCAAATGGAAAGAGAAGAGGTCTAAACCCTACAGTGCTCACTCCATGGCAGCAGGATCACCAAAGCCCAGCGGAGCTGGAGGTGCCCTGAACTCCCTCCATCAGCCAGAGGTACAAGGGGCTGCACAGATCCTGGGTCTCAGGGGATGGAGGCTGCGGGGACTCGAGGACCTTGGGGAGTGAGTGGGGTCACTGCACAGATGCAGAGAGATTGATCTAGGCACAAAGCCAGCGAGGCAGAGGACAGCTGTTGGGAAAATCTGGACAGCAACAGGAGTCAAGGGGAACAGTGGTGAAGGGGAATGAAGTTTGAAGGTCATGATTCAAGAGCTTTCTGGTCTCACAGGCACTAAGAGAAGCAGAGCCTTGCATTCACGGCGCTCATTACACAACAGTCCTGGTGGCAGGCACAGCCCAGGTGCTGATGGAGTGAGCAACAACCTGCTCCATGCAGTCCCCAGTAAGGGGCTGGCTCCCTGCAGAGGCCCTGGGAGAGCTTTGAGCCCGTTTGGGGCAGCTGCCTCTGTGGTTAAAGCCAGGAGGAGGCTGCACGTCTGCATGCAGGGCAGAAAGGATGTCTTCTCCCCTACAGGCTTGAGCAATACCACTGCAGCCTTTCAGAAACACCTTTAGATACCCCCTCTGGGTAGTCATCTGAGAGGGACTGCTGCCCTGTGGGCTGTGTTTCCCATGGGTGACTGAACTTGGCAGCCCAGGGGCACTAACACAGTCACCTGGGGTCAGCCAAGCCCCAAATGTCTATAGGTATCACCCTTCTCCTCAGGTTCTGTTGCTGCTGTCTGCTGGGGCAAAGGCAGGAATTGCAAAACCTGATGATTTTCGAAAACTTTCAAGCCAAAGGAAAGCTGCACTCACTTGCAAATGGAGGAGGTCCACTAGCCTGCTGCTGAGGACTCAGTCCTGCCCTGTGGCATTTCCCCAAGGACTGCTCTCAGAGCTGGCACACAGGAGCTGAGCAGGGAGACTCTGAACTGAAAGTTCAAGAGAATCTCCTCAGAACTGAAATTCCAAAGCTTTGCCATAGCTTCACATCCTCCACACAGCCAGCATGGGGGCCAGCCCATAGAGGTCAGGAATTACACATCTCCTCCAGGCAAAATATATGTGTTACAGATGTCCCAGGCCAACAGCAACTGGATTATGCCCCCATTTCCATCTTAACCAGCGACAGGACTCAAACAGGAACCACCACAGCTGACAAATACCAAGCCTAACACACAGAGCTGGTCTCTGCAGGAGGCTGGTGTGCCCAATGTGTCATGCAGGAAGGAATGTGCAGGACAGAGGGACTATTTGTGACACTGGGCTAGTGCATGAGAAGCAAAGTACTAACTTAACTTCTTTATTTCTGCAAATTCCCCAGATTGGATCAGAGTGAAAAGTCAATCTGTCTTTTAATACACTTCATTTCATACCATCTGAGGTATAACAGTAGCACTCAGAAGGAAATGGCTCTGCAGATAAGTGAAATTCAGTCTTTACATCCTTTTAAAAGCTCTCAGGGGCAAAGGCCACAAGTGGGGAGATGCCCAAGAGAAGCATCTAATCAGGGTGGACACTGAGCTGCTTGTAGTACAGCTCCATCTGCTTTGATTTCTTTTTGAAGAGTGTTAAACCATAGAGAAAGCTGTGCATTTACAGCTCTGGAAGCAGCTGCTGTGTCTCAGGACCCCACGGTGCCAGGTGCTAGCTGTGAACGTGCAGGTACCAGCTCTGGGATGCCGAGCAGTGGTGTGATGCTGCGGCGGCAGCGGGGTCAGCTGCAGGATGCCCAGGCACCAATAGGTTCCTGCTGCCCTGGGGAGTGGGTTTGCACCAAGATAATGAGCTCATTTCACAGGAACGAGCTCAGTTCCTGCCAGCACAGCACACACGGGGAGCCCGTGCTCGGCGCCACTCACCCTGATAAGCACTGACACGCTCATCTGCTTTGTGCCAGACTTCCCTGCCCTCTACCCACATGCTGGTTTTCCCAGTGCTGGGGCCACCTCCTGCACCAACCCAGAGCCCAACACGTAGTTCCCAATGCACCTGAGCAACCTGTGGGTATGTCTGAGGTCAACGCTGGACAGAAACCCACTCCTGAAGCTCCCTGTGCCTGAGGCAAGGGAGGGGATGAGTCACAGCTCTGCTCCTGCCAGAGGGCAAGTGCACAGAGCAGACAGGTGCTGGCACCATCTCTCCAGGCTGCTCTTGGACTCTCAAAGACCCCCTTGGCTTTCACCTGGCCCAGGGAAGCCACCTCGCAGACCTTCTGTCAAAAAGCGATGCATCGCACATCCCTTCCCAGACTGAAGCCTGGCTTTCAGCTGGCCTGTAAGATGTAGGGCTTTTCCTACATCTTAATACCAAATCCATGCTTTGACCTTTCTATCCCTTCCCTTCTCAAGGGGAGAGGTACCACACTGCTGCCAGGGCTGGCCCCATTCTCACAGATCCCTGTGCTCATCTCTCTTTGCTTTCATGGGCTTTACATGGTGGCTGGAGCCAAGGGTGCTTGGGAATATCAGGAGGCTGCAGAGCCCTGAGGGAGAGCTCATCCCTCAGGGTTCCCACAGGCTGGGACAGGGAAAGGGAGCAAAAGAAACCCAGAAACTTCTGGCGGCTGAAGAATTTCTTGGCCAGAGATGAGTCTCCCTTCCCCTTCCCTTTAACTGGGCTGGATAAAGTAAGTCTCCCTGCACTTTTTCTCACCCCCTGCAGAGCACCTTTTTGGCTGACACGGTTTGGGCAGGGGCAGGCACACAGGAGCCAACGTGCATGCCTGCACAAAGGGGAGCAACAGGCTGAGCCTGGCCCTGCCCTCCTTCTGCACAGCTCAAAATGTGGCATCAACAACGTAGGAAATAACCTGCAAGCGAGGTCAGCCCTCCTGTCCAGGCTGCCTCTGGGAGACATCCGAGCTGGGACGTTTTTGGTGGCACGAGCAGGCTCTGGGGCCGTGGCAGCACCTCGGCACGGGCTCAAAGCACCCCAAGCCCTCCGGAAACCGGGATCGGGGGACTTGAAAGGTCCCTGGTCACAAGGATCTTTGGCAAAGCCACTGAAGTGCCCAAAGTGTAATGTGAACACAAGCAGTTACTGAGGGTTTAATCTTTGTTTTGGTGCCCCTTTTTTTTTTTTTTATAAGAGTAAGCTTAAATAGGGACTGGAAAAAGCCTTCACTCAGCAGGCAAGGAAGAAAGCTTCCTAAACAGAAGCTCTGTGGAGTCTCAGTTTCCATTTAGAAACCATTAAGGCCAGCGTGTTCATACTTGAAAGTTAGACATCCTGTTCCAGGCTCAGCCCTCTAAAATAAGTGACCTAATTTGCAGAGGTGCTGGGCTTCAGTAGCTTCCCTCTGACCTGGAGGTACCAAATAAAATTGACTTGATTCCTTTTTCCACAGGAAGAGTTGTTATTCTCTGAAAGAGTCAAATGCTTTTATCTTCCTCTCAGCAAAATACATATGTATAGGGGGGGAAAAAGAGTGAACAAGGGACAGTGTTAAAATAAAGATTTCTTTGGTTCCTGGAATTCAAATACCCTGTTTTCTTCCCTTCAGTAAGTTCCAGCACACACCTAGTTAACAAGTGTTAAGAAATATGTTTCTGTGAGAAAAAAGCAAACCAAGATCCACTAACAGAGCTTCAGCCTAAATTCCAGTTAATACAAAGGTGACAAGAAGGTATCTGGGGCTTGGTCTGGTGTGCTCTAAAGCACCACATATTCCCAAAAACAATTACACCCTCTGAGAAGTTCTTCAGCAAGCCCCATCCAAGTGAGCTCTGCAGACTAAACTGTGAAGTTCATTTCAGATTCAGGTATTCTGAACTTGTTAAACGCTGTATTAAAAGTTTTCCTCTCCAAGTCCCTGATACACGCTCACAGCATATTGCTGGATTTGCAACAAGGGCTCTCGAGGGCTCCCTACATCATCCCATCTTTGCATGTGCTAAAACCAGCTGTGAGCATTAACACAGCCCACTGCACCCACAGTGCTGGCACAACCTCACAGCAAGGGCTACACCCATTCCTGAATCACAACTGCAGTGCTGAGCCACAGGCGCCGCTGTCCCTCCTGCCATCACCTGGGGTTGGGGTGGCAGGCAGGGCCCCCACACCCCAACCCACACCAAGGTCCTCGTGCCCAGCACAGACCAGTGCTGGAACCTGCTGCCCCCTGGGACCCTGAGACCAGGGCCCCCTTGGAGAGCATCCTGCACGGAGCTGTGCGCAGCGGGTGCCCGGCACACAGCCACAGCCCTGATTAGGGCCTGATTAGTCCTAATGACTTCCTCTCTCTAAACGAGCATTCACAGCTATGGCAGGAGCGGAAGCTCCTCTCCTCCCATAACAGCACACGATGTGCTGAGGGGCTTACCCGAACACAGCAACCCTCCAGGGGCAGTGACACCTTTTGCTGCACTTCCACCTCTCACCCTCCTCCACACCCAGGGTACTTGGACTGGACCTCTGGTATGGCCATCCCCTGGGTTTCCCTCTCATACAAACCCCCATGGGACATCCCACCCTTGAGTACACCCTGAGGATGGCCAGCAGATCCCAGTTGAATCCCTGGCACTGGCCAGGACTGGGCTCAAGCAGGTCCCAGTCGTGTAATGCCCAAAATCATGGTGGAAGAGCCAGGCAGAAAACAAGCCATGGGGGCACAGGACATCCCTCCAGCAGGGATGACAGCAGATGCTGCTATGGTGGAAACTGAAGGCCTTCCAGCCACCTCCAGGTTCTTCATGAGGAGCAAATTCCTCCGCGTCACACACACCCCTGTTGAAACCTGCCCGTGCTCTGCCCTGGATGCCTCACCAATCCACTCCCCACCTCTTCCTCCTCCTCCTTCTCCAGCAGTGTGGCAGGGCCACATCCCCCCAATTTTGGCAAGTACTTTCCTCTTTGTCCACACGTTGCATTGATGGGGTGTCTCCCACCTATGTGGCTTCAGATGCTGCAGCAGCTACATCTCTACTACAACCAGCTCCAACACCTCTCCCTGTGATTCCTGGGGGTCCCTCCAGCAGCTCAACACCCCAAAATCAGCAGCAGGGTGCAGCTCTAGGGCTGTGCATCTGGGCTGGCTGGCAGGCAGCAATTGGTAATCCAGCTGGAGAGGGGCTTAGCTCAGTCCTTCAACTCACTTCTCTAATTCCAATGTTATCCCTCGGTGTATTAATGGGATGAGTCAACAAGAACAAGTGCACAGCCCCTGTCCAAGGGATTCACATGCTCACAGAAAGGTGGAAAAGTCTTACAGGTGAATAAATAAACTAAGAAGACAAATGCCTTCAGCTGTCCACTCCTAAATGAACTCAATATGTTTTGTGAAGGAGCACTGAGAACAACTGATGTTCCTCAGCTGAGGGTGGCAGCAGGACATGGGATGCTCCAGGATGGATGAGGGGAACTTGCTCACTCATCATCCATGTGTTAAAGCAGAAGTTTCCCCAGGAGAGGCACAGGGAAGGGGGATGACTTTATAAAGCATTATCCAGGCCTTGATTCCAGCTGGGGACAGGAAAGGAACATCAAGACCATCACAAACATCGGCTGCTTCCCAGGTCTGTGGGGCAAGGGGCTGAGGGTGGGTGCGAGGCTGGGTTTGGGGGAAGGAGAGCAGCTCAGTACCTGGTTATAGCAACTCAGCTGGGTGATGACGGTAGGATCACCAGATGGAGGTGCCCAAGAAACAAGCTGAGAGGTGAAATCAGATGGAGGGGGATATATTAGGAACAGACACGCAGATTTACACATCGTCAGTGAGGAGGTGACAAACAGGTCTTTGGAAGGGGAATCAAACTCTCACGAGGGAGTGGAGTGTGATGAGGAGTGTTGGAGAGGGAAGACTCTCTGGGACTCCGGCTGGCGGGAGGATGTGCTAGGAGAGATGCTGGAGGTGGAAGGAGGACAGGGGGACCACAGTGACCACAGAGCAGAGGCTGAGGAGATGGATGGGGTTGGGATCAGACGAGCACTGTGTTCAGCAATGGAGCCAGACGCGAAGAGCAAGTTTCACTACAGTTGCATCTACATTTAGGTTGCCAAAAATACCTTTCACAGATTGGCTGTCTTTAATTAAAAGGATGTCTCCTGTGCTCCTGGCACGATACAGAACTCATCCTGCCATGCGGGGCTCTGTGTGGAAGCTCTGCGGGGCGGCTTTCCCGTGGGACAGCTCTTCTTTTCCTGCATCCTCCCATGTCCTGCCAGTGCAGGGCAGCTCAGGCAGCGGTGCTCCCCTGAGATGCCCCTCCACAGTGCAGGCACAGAGGAAAAGAAGGAAAACTTCACCCCCTTCCTGTTTTGGCTTCTCTCCTTCCCTCCAAACACGGAGAACGCCTTCCTCCTCTCTCCTCCTCCACGTTTCAGTGCAAAGATTTAGCTAATTTCTTCTATGAATAGCATGGGAGTAGCCATAGCAACATCACCCTGCCAACCTCACCACCTCCACTGCCTCCGTGTCCCCGGCACCCTGTTCCTCTCACCCTCCCTCGCACCTCCCCAGGGAACATCTGGGGCTTCAGCCATTTCCCACAAAACAACCTGCATTTGGCTTCCCGCCTGCCCTCTTGGTGTTCTCCCTCCTTCCTTCCAGTCATACCTGCTCATCACTCAGAAACCCAGTCTGAACCCCCATGGCTTCTCCAAGGCTCTTTCCCCTCTGCCACCCATGCCCCAAGAGACAGGAGCCCCAAATCCAACAGCTCTCAAGGGCTCCCGCCAAGATGTGCTGCCCTTTGCCCACCTACCGCAGGTAATTTCCCAGGGCACGGGAGGAACATAACAAGCAATGGTTGTGTATCCAAACCCACCAGTGAACATCAGTGAAGCTCTCACTGCCAAAGACAGGCAGGGAGGACCTGTCCCACTCCTCCACCTGCCTGGCCATGGAGCACCTCTGCCAGGGGTGGGGGCCACACAAGCCTGGCACAGTCCGAGCACTTGGAGGTGGTCAGGGACTCATTGTAATGCTGCTCTAACTTCCCTCTGCATCCTCCTCATCCCCCAAGAGGCAGAAAGGGACCACATAGAGAGGGGGCAGCAGGACTTCACATTTCTGGCCAAGCAGGGCCAGCAAACCTGGGGCAGCCCTGGGGGCAGAGGGCACTTCCCAGCCACATGCCAGGGAACTGCACTGCCCTTGGCCCCTTCCCCAGACACCCCAAAGGCACATGAATACACTGGTGAGACCCTGGGGATTCTCATGGGGGGCCTCGCTCCGGTCACTGTGCCCAGCACTGGAGACCTTGGAGTGAACTAAGACACAGAACTGGACATTCCCTGTGGATGGGGAAAGTGTTGGCTACTTGCAGAGACCCTCAGCACACGGAGCAGTGCCGGAGAAGGGGTTTGGGCATGGCCAGGCAGCTGAGCACCCCTCCTCGCCTGAGAGGCTGTGGGTGTTTGCTGTGTGAGAGGAGTGGTTTGAGCAGTCTGCTCCTCTAGTGCTCTGCATCAGGGATGCTTCCCTGGATCTCGCTGTCATTCCTCCCCCAAAGCCAGGAGTCCTCCTGTCACCCCAGTCTGGCAGGGGAGGAATTGAGACCCCCACCAGCAAGCAAGGGGGGACAAGGAGGGCACAGGGCCAACGAGAGGGATGGTGATGGGAACAATGGAGGACAGCAATGACATCAAGTCCAGGGACTGGGAACTAATGAACAGGGAACATGGATAGATAAGGGAAAAGAAATGGAAGAGATCTCAGAGGGGAGAAGAAAAGCAAAGCAAAGAAAGATGAGAAACATAGAGCTCAGAGATTTCTCCCCCTCCCTCCGGTGAGGATTAAGGATTCTCAGTTACTGGCATTGCCTGAGCAAGCTAATTTGTGTCCTAGAGAAGGGGAGAGGCAGGAGGAGAGAACAGAAGGGGCATTGGAAGTGGGAGGAGGTGCAGGTTGATGTTGGGGCCACGCCGTGTGCTGGGCAGCACGTGTGGGCACATCTCACGTGCCATGGAGCTGCCAGAGGGTCTGTGAGTGTGCCATGGTGTCAGAGAACATACACCACCATATGCAACTGGGAGCACACTTCTGATGTTGGAGCACCAGCATGCGCCTCAACTCCGATTGTGTGAAGAAGCAAGGGGAGAAAAAAAGGCTTAAAGATGGGGAAGCTCCTCAGGAGGTGAACAGATCCCTGCTTTCCCGGGAAAGCCTCCTGGCCTGTGCACCCCTTCCCACCTCGGCTGCTGGAAGTGCTTCCAGGGACAGAGAGCTCATTTAAAGGGGCAGCCCTGAAAAATGGCAGCCCTGCCTCTAGCAGAGGCTCTCCTGGACACAGAGGCTGCCTGTGGAGAGATTGCTTTGCATCTGCAATATCCAGCCAAATCTACCCAGAGCTCAACATCTCCCGGCCTCCCAGAGCCAAACCCACCCGCCTGGGCACAAGCCATGCCTAGATGTTTCCGTGTTACCACCTTTTGTCCCTCTGCCCACCACTGGACTGGGAAGAACATGGATTCCTCATGGCTCAGGCACTTTGCACCCTTGGCTCAGAAGCAGAGTGTTGCTGAGGTATTTGCTGCAAGGCTTTACTCATTGCATACATTTGCTCCACACCAGGGAGCAACGCTGCCTGCTCTGATACAGGCAGTGCACATACCACACACGTCACATTCTACATGCAGACCCTGCTATGCTCACATAGCCTCAAACACTGGCATCTTCTGTTGCTTGTGAAGCCGTGAGGAGCTTTAGATTTTTTTTTTTTAAATTTTTTTTTTTTTTCATGTTGAGAAAGGCTAAGGCAGAGCAGAGATTCCCAACGCGGACTTCCCGAGCAGCCCAAGCTCCATGGCAGCACCACAAAGAGACAATGATTTCTCTTCCACCATTGCAAAAACATGAAAGGCTCCCCTGCCCAGGCTGCCACGGCAGCAATGCAGCTGGCATCACTTCCTTCTCACACTGCTTGCAATCGCCTTACCAGGAATCCTGGGCCGGACCTTTCATGCAAGCAGGAGTAGAAAGGAGAGAGCAAACCTGCTTCAATTCTCTGCTCCTACCCAGTTCCCCAAGCTTGCTGCTCTGGATGGAGGGAAGGAAAGAGATAGTGAAGGAAAGATGGAAGAATGCTTGCCAGGAATCAGCAGGCGAGAGAGAGCTGAGGCTGATTTTGATGCAAAGAGTGGCAGAGAAAGAGACAGAAAGTAGGACCAGGCTGATAGGAAGGTGGATGGATTTTTGGGTGCCTTCTGTAAATATCATCTGAGCTATCAGCTTTGAATCTAATTATTTCAACCAGAGCTACAGACGGAGACAGTAATGAAGAAAAAGCAGAGGAAGGGAAGAAGAGGGTTGTGTTTGCCGAGGAGAGAGGAGGAGAGAATTCCCATTGATTCCCGTGTGTCTGCCTGCTACAGCATCTTGAAATAATAATTAGAAGGATCAATAAGAAATCATGTGAGGTTTGAAGATAATGAATGAAAGAGGCAGAAGAAGCAAACTGAAATGCCTTTCTCTCAAGCAGGGTAAATTGTTTTTCAGGCAGGGTCTAGCCTCCATTTTAATGCTTTGCAAACAGATCCAACCATTTTCTAAGCTGGCTTGTGGGTTCAAAACAAGACTGGTCTCTCCATTTAGGGGAGAAAGAGAGACATAGCCTGAGAATGGGTCCTGGAGAACACTAATAAAACGAATGTGTGTGGGAAGGAAGGGAGGCAGTGAAATGGGGCAGAATGCACACAGCACGCCAGCGACCAGAGCAGGGTTACGTAATAATCTCGGGGAGCAGGGACGTAGCAGCAGAGCGAGGAAACCACAACTCAGTGGAGAGTGGGTGACAGTTTGGGAGCGCTGGCAAGCAACGCTGCGAACCCACGAGGCTGCCCAGCGGGCAGCACGCACCATGCCTGCTAAACACGGTATGACGGGATGCCCTTCATCCTGCCAGGGCTTCAGGCAACGGCACCGCAAGCAGCACGGACCTCAGGTGGGGCGTCCAAAATACATCATGCCCGACGCCCACCTTTTGCCAAGCAAGATCCATCTGGCCCAGCTCGGCCCTGGGGAGGCTGCTCCGGTGCTGAGCTCCTATGCTGGGCAGGACCGCGGCAGCCAGCCCGAGCAGCGGCAACACCGACACGACCGACTCCGACGCCAGCACGAGCAACGACGGCCAGCCGCGACAACGCCGGCACCCAGCCCCGGCAGTGCCAGCACCCAGCCCCGGCAGTGCCAGCACCCAGCCCCGGCAGTGCCAGCATCCACCCGCGACGCCCCGGCGGTGATGCTG
>VYXB01006313.1:86338-110731 GCA_013397135.1 Pachyramphus minor
CGGGGGCACCGCTCCCCGCGCTCGCCCCGCACACCGGGCAGTCCCCGCGCCGCCCCCGCGCCACCCAGGAGGGACAGGGATGCTCCGCTGCGCTGCCTCGGGCATCACCTTGCGCCTGCCCCTCAGCCCGTCCCCGCCGCCCTCGCCGTTCTTCCTCCAGCCTGGCAGTCCTGCCAGCTTTGTGCTTGACACCCAAGAGGGGTTCAGTTCGCCTCAGCTGTGGTCTGCACTGGAGTATGAAATCATTTTTCCAGTCCTGGAAAACCGGTCGCTAGGCTGGCAGCAGCATCTCTTGTTGCGTCTCCATGTGAGTTCTCGCCCTGCTTTGCCGGGAATGTTACCAGCACCCTGGGGATGCTGGCACTGCCCCTTGAGCCACGGGTGTATCGGGGATGTAGAAACACCAAGGGCATTTTGCTGGACCTTCCACCTGCTGCCATCAGGGGATGGTAAAAGCAGAGCAGAAATGCCTGCAGGTGCAGCAGGGCAAGGATGCTGCTGCCAGTGCAGCTCAGGCAGTCCCTCACCTCTTGCACAGAAGTGCAGGACTGGAAGAAGTTCAGAAGAGAGTAATACACAAAAATTGAAGGAGAGAGAAAAAATCCATTACAAAAAGTGACACCTGACCATTTAGATCCTGAACCCAGCCTCCTAATGCTAAACAGTTGTAATAAACACGAGGGTGGGTGAAAAACTATTCAAAGCAATGGCACATAAACGTGTAGAACAGCAATGAAATGTGCACAACAGGGCTCCTGCAGGGTATAGGTCAAAGACAGAAGCAGGAGGGGGGCACAAGTTGAGCACAAGGCATGGTAGTGCAACACCCCAGTTCAGGCTGCAAGGTCTGCAAGGCTCCTACTGGCCTCCTGCAGCTCGTGCAATATGGTCCTGGGCACGAGCAGGGTTGTGGGAGGAGGAAGCACACGATGGATGGCCAGACAAATGCCCCAGCACCCTTCTTATATCTTTAGCTCCTTAAACTGCAATACAAAATTACTTTTGTACTTCACCTCTGCAGACAGAGCTGCTTCTGCAGTGTTTGCTCCCAAGCAGTCAAGTGCAGGCAAGAAAGTGTTTCTACCTGGTGGAGCTCAGTGCCACAGAACACTGCAGACCCCAGGAGCTCACTAGGAGAAGGAAAGATGGGATGCCTGCAAGCTTGTTCAGAGGTAAATCAATGAAAACCCAACAGTGTGTGCACGGCAGGAAAGCACACAGTGTGTGTGTGCTTTCAGAGAGCTTTACACTTCAGGTTTTAAGGAATTAGGATCATCTCTGCATCTTCTACTGCTCCTTGTGCCATCTCCCAGGGCACATGGTGCTGGCCTTGTAGGAGGATGCTGGGCTGGCAAGCCTCATGCTCTGGGAGATGCTGCACCTCCTTGACAGCCTGTGGGACCAGGGGGTAGGGCATGTTACCTATGTGGAGAGGGCATCCTGCAGCAGGGAGGGCAGAGGTGGGAACAACAGGAAGGACTGGGGCTGGATTGAAACTGAGATATGGGATTGCTGCACCAAAGCAGAGCAAAAAGCCTTTTAGAAATAGGCAGGTGGTCATTGTCTCCCACATGAGAGCAAAAGGACAGGAATTTCACTTTGGCTACCCACCATCTCCCACCCTGCAGCACCTCTGAGATCTGAGTCACTTCATCAATAAGAGGTACCAGCACCATAGCCATAACTCGTTACTGCTCCATCCCAGCTGCACCCCACCCCAAACCTCCTTGCCTTCACAGTTCCCACCTTGGGATGGCCTGGTGAGGTTGCAGGGATCATGAAGTGGCCACCCAGTGAGGCCCCCTCCACTACCACGAGCCTTCTCCAAAGCCACCTTTGGGCCAAGGTCACTCAGGAGATCCATGCCTGGATGAGGCTGACTTGGGTGGGAGGAAAGCACCAGGGAAAGGCACATGCAGAGTGTGTAACCACAACTGCTCACACCTGCCCTGCTCCAGACACATCTCCTTTCGCTCTGTCCTGTGGTGGGGTCAGGCATGGATGTGGCCATTCACTCAGGGGGGAAGTGCAAAAGCAAAGGACAAGAGCAGTTAGGGGAAAAGGCTTTAATAAGGAGCTGAGTGAACAATGAAGAGAAGTATTCAAGTTTTTTCCCCTCCCAATTTTTTTTGTGTGCATCCTCCACAAGGAAAGTATCTGGTCCCCTCCATGCTCGGTCTCTGGCAGCCCTGCTGAGGGGACTGCCATGGGCACCCCCACATGGGAAATACCCTCCCTACCAGCCCTGGGGTACCACTATCACTGTCTCCACCCCACTCCACTTGCCAGCTTGGAAACTCAGGGACAGCTCCATGATCTGAAACATTCTGCTGCTTTCCCCTGCTCTCCTATCTGTTAGTGCCTCATCACTACCTGCAAACAGAGGGACCTTGAGCCTCAGCTGCTGGAGCTCTGACAGAGCCCTTCCCTACCTCTTGCACGTCCCCTCCCAAAAACCCACATGTCCCATTTTAGCTGCCAGGAGAATTGTTTAATTCCTATTCCTTTGTAACGAACTGGATGTGCTGCCTGCTAGCCTCAATTTAAAGGGAAAAAATAATCCCTGGTTGCTGCCACCTGCTTGCAACATTCCCTAACGCTGCACAGGGTTGGGAACACCTTATCAAGTTCAAGAGGAGGCCAGGGCTGCATCTTGTGCTTCTCCAGCTTGATTTAGTGAGTAGTGGCATTTTGGCTATTGGGAGTGGCTCTTCCAGAGGTTTGGGCACCTACACTGGGGTGCCCAGACCTGGATCTGGCAGGGCAGGCACAGTGCCCAGCACAGTCTGTGGGCATCTCACTGCAGTGATACGGGCATTGAGCAGAGCTAAAGCAGCTTGGGAGCTGATTTCCAGGCAGGTGCCTTCACGGAGGGAAGTGATTTGAGGAAACCAAGAGCTCCCTCATCCTCTACCCTCTTCCTACCAGAACTCTCCCCGTCTTATTTAAATTCAGCTTTGGCAGATGCTCTTTTTACAGGAGCTAATTTCGGCAAAGTGTCAAGAAATCCCGGGAGATGATGCTATTTACAAGGCACGAGGGCGGCACGGAGCTACGTTTTATCTGGTGTCGCCGGCATTTCAGCCCCTGTTGTCGCTTCCTTCCTCTCGCATCAAGTCCTGCGGGAAGACGAAGGCAAGTGTGAGGCACCAGGAGCTGGGGGTTTGTTGCACCTACAGCCTTTCTAGGAGAAGAAGATGGGGCTGAAGGCAGCCAGCTCCTTGCAGAAACAAAAGTCACGTGAGTGCTGTCACGCTTCTCCCTGACTTCCCACCAAGAGAGGTTGGGTCCTGCCAGGGGAACCAAAGGCATGCCTTAGCTCTGAGCCTGGGTGCAGATAGGGAATCTTTGTAATGCTGGGGGTGGGGGGGGATCTGGAGGACAGTTTAGCATGGAGAAGTATGTTTTTCAACCACAAGCACCTGCAAAAAGCTACCCAAGACACGCAGCACAGGGAGGCACCAGGATCTGCAGCCACCCAGCTGAGAACAGGGAGCAGGGAGCAGCGGCAGGGAATCTTATCTGGGAGGACAGGCAATAGGTAGGTGAGCAGCAAAGAGAGGAACCAGCTGTACTTGGCTCAGTCTGTCAGTCAGTTCCTTAGCACTACCACAGACCTCATCCTGCAGGGATTTGCAATTTGCTGTGTCTGGGGCTTGTCAAATGGAACTTGGAAGAGGGGCTCTGTAGAGGCTGCACAGCTCCTGAGTGAACAGGGCTGGAGGTTCCATGGAGCACTGGAGGCTTTGCACAGTCACAGGTGAGTGGGAAGGGGCAGGCTAACAAACATCTCACTCTGTGACTGTTCCTTCCTGCCACTAGCAGCGATTCACGCTGAGAAATGTGCAGCTGGGATAATAATAACCAGGCATACCAAGGGACCAATAGCTCTCAGCACTTTCAGGGCACATGCCCAACAACTTATTCTCCTCCAGGGCAAACCCATTTTCATTTTATTAATGATCCCTGATACATTGCCCAGTTCCTGTATCCTCGCTTGTGGCAGGATGGCACAAGGGTCTTCAATAAACACCATCAGCCGGTTTCTGCATTTTACATCATGGCCAACTAAATGTCTTCCATGGCTGTGCTGGTGGGGTAGAGGTGTAGATGGAGACCTGAAGCAGGTCTCTTCAGAAGAGCTCAGGCTCCCTCCCTGCAAAGGAGAGCCTGGAGGCTCTATTTAATAGCAATCAACTGCAGCAGAATTCCTGACAACCTCACAATGCCCACAGTTGCTCTCCCCATCACCTGGAAGAGACGTTCCTGCCTTGTGCTGGAAGCATGAGCTGCCTGTGGGCTGCCTTCGTGCCCCTCCCTCTGTGCAAGGGGGGAGCCTTGCTGCTGCTTGGGCACAGCAATTACAGCACTGATGTGTCTTGTGGTCTGTGGGTGCCCATTCCTTGTGTGTGCCTCACTTCCTTTAGACTGAAGCACATCTCCAGCCTGATGGAGCACAGGAAAGGTTTGACAATGTGACCAGGGCACAGCTTCACCACTCCAAGCCAGACTCAGAGCATTCAGATCTCATGTCTTTAAGAGAATCAGTTGCTCTTTTTTTTTGTCCTATACCTCGATCTCCAGCTGGTTGTGCCTACTGTGACCCCACCAGACATCCTGTTTCCCTGCATCTTTCACTACTCCCAAGCTGTCCCTGGGTGTGCTCACACACACTTAGACCTAGTGGGAGCCAAACACACCCCACTTGGGCTGTACAAGGCTGTCACAGATCTCCTGTGTCACAGATCTCCTGTGCCACAGGCTGATGGGCAACACAGAGATGTGACCTTGGGGCTGCAAAGCCCCACAGGTTGCCTCTCAGGGGCTCCTTACTAGGAGCCATCCCTGCAGGAACCAGTACCACCCTCAGAGTGGGTCAACATGTGGCTCTGAAAGGCAAGGGCTCAGCACCACCCTGCCCAGATCTGGGGATGCCATGGGCAACACAGACCTCCTCAGAGGGGCCTTACAGAACATCCAGGGTCCAGGAATGGTTACCCCTTCCTCGATTATTCCCACCTGCATGGGGGACGAGAAGCGGAGCTCTTTTGCCTGGCCAGGCCTGCTCCAATCTGCCCCTTCCAGACGGAGCCAAGACCATTCCGCAGCTCCCACCACCCACAGCCATGGGGGTAGTGATGCCTCATCCGCGCTGTGCTGCCCCAGAACGCGCTTTCTGGTACGGAAACCCACCCAGCCGCGGGGAGCAAAGCGAACGCTGGTGCCCGTGGGAGCCCCGGGCACCCGCGGTGAAGGACAAGGTGGGTCTGGCCCGCCCGGCCCTGCCCCTTTAAGGGAGAAAGCTCCGCTCGGAACTTTATGAATGGCTGGTCCCGCCCCCGCCCCGCTCGGCCAATCAGCGCGCGCGCCGCGGGGCCGCAGCCGGAGCACGGGTCTCTCTTAAAGGCGCAGCGTCCCCACCCGCCCGCCTCCGCCACGACACCAGACAGCACCGCTTCGGGAGCCCCGAGGTGACCTTCAAAGCGCCTCCCAGCCGCCGGGTGAGGAGCAGTTCCTGAGGCACGGGCACACCCGTGCTTTCCTTAAGAGTGACACACTTCCTTAAGAGCAACACAAGCCCCGGAGGACGGATGATAATGGATAAGGTGCTGTTTCCCTCACCCTGGCTTCAGGGCTTGGCTTGGACATGGGATGGTCAGGTCCCAGGGACTGGACATCAATGCTGGCCAGAGCACACAGCTGGGCTGAGTTTCCTCCAAAGGCCGTAGCTGCCAAGCCATGGTGCAGGGAGAGCAGGCAGCTGGGAGAGTGGTTTCATCACCCTGCTCTTGTTTTGGAACAGATCAGGAATGTGGGAGAGCTCCCACAGCCCCAGAACCCCAAAGCTTATGAAACCTCCCTACAAAAACACCCCGTGAGTTTCAGCTGTGCAAAGTCTATCACTGCACAGAGGGGAAACAGCTGTGTGGTACCTGCCAAGGGAGAGGGAATGAACAGTGCAGCAACAGGACTGCAACACACTGTGAAGCAGCGTGCAGAGGTTGCCCCTGGCTTCAGCAATAAACCCAGCTCCAGGTCCAGCCTGGTCTCCCCTTGCACTGCAGTGCAGAGCCCCCTCCTTGCTCTGCCTCAGCTCCTCCCGCAGTCTGCTGTAGCCCAGGCTGTGAAATGATGAGATCTAAAAATACCCTTTGAAAGGGGGGGAACAGCCTGGCAGGACATTGCCATGTTTCCTGGACACGTGCAGGTGGGAAGCTGGTTGTGAGGCTGGGCAAGCAATGTCAGCCAGGCAGGATGGTCTCTGTGCCAGGGCTTTGGGCACAGGCCCTGGTGTACCTGAGCAGTGCCAGCCCCAAGCGCTATCCAGGCCACAGACTGCAGGAGGCCTTTGCCTGAGGCTGAATGCTTGGAATAATTTTTAGGTGCAATGCCAGCGAGACTCCTGCAAGGTGCTTTGTACCTGCAGGCTGCAGGGCTCAGGCAGGTGCTGCCCTGGGGCAAACCCTCCCTTACTGCAACAGGGCACGAGATGGGCTCCAAATGCTGGCACTGATACAGCCACGCTCAGCCTAAACCCCCAGAACAGGCAGAGCAAAGCCAGAGGAGCCAGCACGCAGCAGAGAGCACCTTTGAAGGACTCACCCCTGGATTCACAAGAGGGATGATTTCCAAACCCACGCTCAGTTACTGTCCTCCCCCTGCACTTCCCCCAGCTCCTACCAATGCCGAGGATAATGCATCTCTCAGCGTAGCTTGATACTGATCCTCCAAATCCTAAAGACTATAAACCTTCATGAGCAGTTATCGTGGCTGCTCTATTTATAACAGTGCTAGTACTGCCTCTGCCACCAGAATCCTGATCTCTGTCCAGCCTCATGCCATTAAGATGCAGTGACATTCCCCCAGCTCCAGCACTCCAGATAGAAAGCAGCTGGCCTGCCAGGCTCTGCCTTCAAGCTCGGTTTGTTTCTTTAAAAAATGGTGAGGAGAGCCTGTTTGTTTTGCAGAAATGCACCCAGGGGAATTGTCCCCACCCTTTGGAGGTGCTGGGGTGGCTAAAAGGGGGAGTGGAGTGTGGATGGGTGGAGGACAGGGTGGCACATGCCAGGCTGTGGGTATGGAGACTCCGCACTTGAGAGCTCCTGGTGGGTTTCTGCTACAGGAGTTGGGCTCCAGGGCTTCACTTTGGTTGCAGCAGGAATATGGTCAATCACCTGACAAGGCAAAGCAGGAAAGGAGGAACCTGGGAGGTGCTGTGCAGACCCTGCACCGGCTCCTCTTGGAAACTTGGTAAACAAAGCAAACAGAGACCCAGCAGGGACAGTGGAGTGGCTCATGGAGCTCCTGGAGCTTCCCAGAGTCTCTTCCTCACTGTTCCCTTTCTGCCACTTCATGGGGAGTGCTGCATGCACTCACACCATCAAAACAACTTCAAAAGAGGGACAATGACTTGGATGAACAGAGAGACCAATAGTCCCATGTCCAGCAAGGCTTTCCTATGCAGCCAGAAACACCTTTGTGTCTGCATAGGATCTTCCTTTTGCTGCTGGTTTTAGACAAAAAGCCCCTAAGTAGAGTAGTAATAGGTGGCCATGCATGAGATTTTGGTTTGACAGTCTGGTGGCTCTACTAACTTCTTCATCCTTTGCTGAAGTTGTATATTGAAGTAGGAGAACTGAAGTCTAAGCATGTTCATCTCTGCAGCAGGAACAGCAAGAGCCTCTAGTAAAGCTGAGGCTGTTCAACCCCAAAATGTCCACCAAAGTGACAGCTCGTACTGACACAGCCCTTGCTGACCCCTGCTTTGAGCAGCAGCATCAGTGGGACACGGGCAGGGTGCTGCCCAGCTGGGTGCCTGTGTGTGCAGGGCTGGTGTGTGTTCACTCTGTGTGTGTTACTACAGACACCCTCTTGGGTTCAGCACTTTGGAGCCTGTGTCTACACAAAATTGCTGGAGAGCATCTGAATGCCCTGGGGTGACCTCCAGGCACAGAGTGGCTCAAGTGACTCTGGGGCAGCAGCCGGGACCTCTGGGCTCTGAGTTGCTGCTTTTCTTCTCTGCTTCTCCTAAAATAAACATGCTGTTGAACTTGCATGGGGGATGCAACGGGGAGGGGAGAGTTTCCCTGGGAGCTGGTTGCTTCTGTGCTCCCATTGCTTGAGCATTAGCCACTTCCCAGGATTTTGGGTCTGCAGGGCTGATGCTGCTGGGCTAAGGTTGAGACAAAGCAGTGGTCAGTCTGGCCTGCAGCAATGGCTTCAGCTGCCTGCCCAGTCAGCTCACAGAGAGGACATGGGGTGGTGAGGACAGCAGGGCATGTGCAACCAAGCAACCCGATGGGGGGGCTTCTCAGTGGGGCCGCATTCAGTGTCAGACATTCACCACAACAGGGATCTGATGCTCCATGCAATAGCAAACAGCTCCTTGATGCTCCCCCTCTCACACATCTCGCAGAGAAAATGGAGAGTGGTGGGGCTGCAGCTGAGGCAGGGGAGTGGAGAGCTCACAGCTCAAGGCAGGGGAGTGGGGAACTCACAGCTCAAGGCAGGGGAACTCACAGCTCAGGCATCTCCGCAGCTGCAGCATCTGCCGCACACCGAGCTCATCCTGACCCTCTGCTCCTGCCAGGCAAAGGTGCAGAGCATGGGAACGCCCTTCTCTTCAGCCAAAGGCATATTGGGAAAGAGGAAAAAGCACTCGAGAGCAGGACGGCGGAAGCAGACAGCTGGTCGCCACGCCGGTGGCACCGCTCGCCTTTCTCTGCCAGATTCCCCCAGGAGCTCTGCGGACCTGTATGGCTCTTGAGCTGCGGGTTATAGGGCAGACTGATGCCTCTTCTTCAGCAGCACATGCAGCAGGGAGGGCTCCTAACACCCTGCCCAGGGCATTTCTTCAAGGGCTGTCCTCCCTGGGACACAAGGAGTGGAGTGGGACATGTTTGGCCTCGGCCCAGCAGGACTAAGGCACAGATTGCACCTCTCACTCTGCAGGTTCGCTCACAGCATCCCCACACAGCCACAGCCTGTGGGAGCAGCAGCGGCCCCTGCCAGCAAGGTTTCCTGTTCACCAGTGATCCCAGAGCACACACACAGTGTCTGCCCTCTGAAGCAGTCTCGCTCGTACTCTCCATCACATTGACCTGCTGTTGCTCAGTGTCAGCTGTAGGGCTGAGCAAGGACAGAGCTCTGGTGTCGGTGTCGGGCAGCAAAGCAACAAACCCTTCGGCAGGTGGGAGGGGATGCACGGGCAGGCGAAGGCAGGAGGGGCAGCACCGCACTGGCGTGATGACAGGGATGAAGTCAGAGTGGCTGCAGAGCTGTGCTGGGAAGCAGGAGAGGGTGGCAGGGAAGAAGAGCGGCGCTTCCTCGCAGGCGCAGAGCTCTACTCATCAGCGGCATTGTTCCCCTTTCATTTATCTTTCCAGCTGGCTGCTCTCTGCACAGAGAGCTGGCTGCTCTCTGCTGGCTGCTCTGCAGCCTTGCCAGCCTGTGAGCACAGGAGAGTGGCATTGGCCCCAGGAGCATCCTCCTGAGTCTTCCCGCTGCAGACACACATAAGCCCTGAGCAGCCCTGCTAAGGCAACCACGGCGCTCAGGGAAAGGTTGAAATGGAGGATTCAGCAAATAAAACCCCACAAGCTCCAGAGCTCAGGCAGGATTGTGCCTCTGTGTGCCCCAACAGGGCATTGTAGCTGGCAAAGTCCCTTTGCTCCTGCCCTGTTGAGGGCTGAACATCCCCTTTCCCTTGGAGGGATGGTTTCAGCGCACTAAGCCTCGACAGGAAGCACATGTTGTTGCTGTATTTACCGGCACCACTTCCTTTGTAGCAGCCATTTGCACACTGCAGGGCTACTCAGAGCACACCCATATCCCCGCCAGCAGGCAGAAATTTCCTGTTCCTGGAAGCATTTGAGCGGAGAGGCAATTTATTTGTCATGCATCTTCCTGGCTTAAGCAGGTTAAGGTGGCTTTTGCTCTGCTAACACTGCTGGGGAGACCTCAGGGCAGGGGAGAGGAAAAAGCCAGGACAGCATAAAACTTATTTACATCAACGGATGCAATAAGAGCATTGCACTTACTTCAGGCAGGACAAGCCAGTTCATCATCTTGCCTTTTATCAGTGGCAGGGTGTCCACTAGAGCTCTTGTTCCTGCGCTGATACCACCAAGGAGGCAGCTGCTCTGCCCTGCAGCTGGTGCTCCCCTGCCCTAGCGTTAAATATTGTCTATTACAAAAGCTTCTCTGGTTCTTCCAAGTGCCATTTGCCTTATCTCGGGTGTTTTTCTGAAACCCACTTTGGAAATGCCAGTGGCAAAAAGCAAGCACTGAAGGCTGGAAAGCAACAAGTCCCCATGGAGCTGGACAGGCGCTGGGTGTGTAGGTGTTATCCAGCCCTGACGCTGTCCTGTATGCTGGGGCTGTTGAGAACTGACACAGGAGGTGATGCTGGCAGGAGCTGAGGTGTCCTCAGTGCCTCCATGCAGGAGTGAGGGATAAGAAACAGGGCCCATGCTGCGGTGGATCAGCACAGCCTGACCCCAGGCATGGCTGCTCCCATGGCATGGTCCAACCTGCTGACATGGGGGACTGCTGGAAATGTTCCCCCTTCACCAGGGCAAGGCCTGTGTTCAGCAATGAAGATGACATCTGGAGGAAAGACTCACCCCCGTGTTAAAGGACCCCATATTCCAGCCCAGCAGTTGCTGCAGAGGAGCAGTGCTCGTGCCTGCAGCTCTCCAGCACTGCTCAGTTCCAGTTTTCAGGAAAGCTTCTGAATCTCCACAGAAAGCCGAGTTTTAGGCAGGACTACAGGCATGGCACTGAACACAACCATCCTGACAGCTTTTCACCTCCAGGTCCCTACTCTGCCTGCAGCCACGCTGTGAAGTGACCATCCTCTGGGATGCAAAAGGCTGCAGATGAGAGCCCTGACAGAGCACATTCCTCCCAGAGCCCCATGGAGCCCACCAAGGTCCCCTCTGCTTCCTCCCTCTCAGGGCAGTAACCCCCTGCTTGGGGCTGGCAGCTGCAGTCCCTGCAAATGGGTGACCCCGAAAGAGCCAGTGCCTGGCACCGAGGACTGGCCCCATACTGACACAGGCTGGGAAAGAAGGAGGCTGAAAATAAAAAAAAAAACCTTCAGAAAAGAATGACAGGAATTATTTCAGGTCTGGAACAACCTGCCTCACAGTCAGTGAGTGAAGAAGCCAATCTGTTTAGTTTATCTAAGGGAAAGTTAAGAGGGAACTTAGACGCATCTATAAATACCTACATGTTGGGAACATTTCTGATTGCCAAGGTCCTTTATCCTAGCAAACAAAGGCAGAAAAATTTCCTGGCTCTGGGAGCTAAGGCAAGAGAAATCCAGGCTAACAGTAAAATACAGATTTTTAATGTGTGAAGGATAAATAACCAGGCCAGCCAGGCCAGGGACAGAGCAGGTTCCCCATTGCACAAAGCCTTAAAATTAAACCTAGAGGTGTCTGCTGCTAAAGCAGACATTGCAACTCAGCCAAACATTTGGGGCTAGATGCCAGGCACTCCATGGCCTGGGACAATTAGGAAGAAAATCCCTTAAAATCTGACTGTTTCCAACTGCTCAGGCTCTCATCCCTCATGGGTTTTGCCCTGTGACTCCCCTGTGGTGGTGGTTCCCACCCACTGGCAAATGGAAACCAGCAGCCAAGCTCATCTGCCTGTCATGTTCAGAAAACCACTGTCCCACCCTTCCAAAACTGGTAAAGATGTGGTGAATGTTGGAAAATGTAGAGAGAAGCAAGAGGAAAAGGAGAAATTAAACAGTAAGGGAAAAAAAATGGGGTGTTACCCATTTTATTGCAGTCCAGAATAAGAAGGAAAACATTTAAAAAAAGGACAGAAAAGAGGCAGTGCAATTTTTGTATTTAAAATACTTTGGAAGAAGACTTAGACTCAGCAAACAAACATTATTTCAAACTATGCCAAGGTAAACAACATTTTCATATAATTTTAAATCTGTGGTGAGCTCCATTCATCCTGGCCACTTCATCCCTCCCAGAAGCACATTTTGCCCTTCACTCATCCCTAAAACTCCCCTCAAATGCGTTGCCCAAACGATGCACTCGCACCAGGAGGGAGCTGAGATTTACGATGCACATCCAAATAAATGGTGTTTCCAAGTAAACAAGACAGCAGAGAAAAGCTCCTGGTAAGCTGAGGAACAGACCTGCCATTTAAGAGCTCAGAGAAAAAAAAAAATACGGAAATCTGCAACGTGGGAGCATGCCAGCGCCGGGGGGGAGAGGGACAGGGCTGGGAGGATTTCCAGCTCCACGCAGCCTCTTTAATTCCTGCGCCATCTCCACCTGCCCTCCGAGCCCTGAGGGCTGACACTGGGCCGTGGTAAATAACAATGCAAGGGGATGATGTCGGGGTCACCCAGCCCCTGGCACAGGTGACTGCTCGACTTTTTTAGTGTGAGCATCACCAGAACAGCCATGAGGAAGCACTGCCAGCCTCAGGGGAGGGAAGCACCTCCACAGCACCATCCCCACAGTGCTCCGAGCACGTGGCTCCGGGGCTGCCCCTCAGTGCCAGCCGCTGGCAGGGTGGGATGTGGCATGGGGCCCACGGAGGCTCACCTGGGGCAGGGTGCTGTGAGAGCTGAGCACCAGGCTGCAGACACTGGCTGGTGCCTCTGTCCTCCGTGCTGTCACCCTCACCAGCCGTGGCGGTGTCCCTGGAGCACTGTCCCCGGTCCCCGTGGGAAGCCTCCGCTCACGGTCCCAGGAGGAACCCTAAAACGAGACAGAGGGTACATGTGGGTAGGGCAGGCCAGCTGCCTTCACTGCAGCCCCCCACTGCTTCTGGAAGGGCCAAAAGGAGCTTTCCCCCATGCAAGGGGCTCATAGTGGGCATCCCACCGCTGGTGTCAGTTGGCCTGGCCCTGGCCCTGGGCCCGGCCCCGGGGGCACTGCAGGCTTTCTTTCTGGCTGCCCCACTTCACGTTTCAGCCACACAAGACAGCCACACCAACTCATTTTTTGAAGAAAGGAGGAGGGATTTGATGGTGTAAATGGCTTGGGCTGTGTTCAGTGCAAATAAACCCCAAGACTGGCTGCTTTGCTTTTCCCCACTGCAGACAGGGCATGGCTGGGGGAAGCAGGGTTACCCCTTACACCACCTGTGCCAGGCCCCCTCCTTGTTTCCACATCACTGATTTTTAAAATTCTTTATTGACTGTCACCTCTCCTTGGGGACTCCCAGACTGACCTGGCTACAGGCCCTGGTGGCTGTTGCCACCACAGGTGGATGGATCAAGGCTACAGGAGACCCAAAAAACCAAAGCAGGATTGCACTGCCTATGGTATAACATCACTAAAAATTCATCCATAAACACATACTAGATTTGCAGGTTTGCCTTTCACTAGAGGGACTGGCAATGTAAAGAGAAAAGATGAGACTAAAATGGTTCCTGAGTCAGAGGGACACAGACATTTTCCGCATTGATTGTGGGCAGTTTTGTGCCCCTTATTTTTGATCCCCAAACTCCTTTAAACCATTCTTCCTTAGATAATATCATTCAGTTCCATCTTCCTTGTGTGACACTCAAATCTGGTGTCCCCCCAGGTATATGATGGGAAGCCTGTTTGGTCTGTGAGGCAGAAAATGGTGTTTATCTAATAGGATTATTTCCCCGAATTTTTGCATTCCTGCAGAAACATTCCTGTATCCCCAGATCAGGGGGATCCCACAGCATCCCTTGGCAGGGCACGAGGCAGTGAGAGGGGGATGGGAAGGCAGCCTGCAAAGACAGGGAGGCAATTTTATTTACCTTGGTGTCTTTGAGATAAGTGAGACCCTAGTGCTCAATTCCTGTCTCCCCACCTGGTGCTCTATCTTTCAAAAGCCTCTAACCAGAACAGCCTTTAAAAGGCTGTTGAAAATTAAAGAGAATGCAAATAAGAGAGACAGAAGTTATCTGAGAGCTGGGAAAAAAATCCTGAAAAGGGAATCTTAGAGGACTCAACCTACTTCACTTATCAAAAGCAGCCTGTGAGGTGGCTGGATCAGAGAGCTGAAATGCCTCCATGGGAGACAGTGTCAGACAGGAGCAACTAATCCAGCTGCAACAGCAGAGCAGGAACCAGAGCTGGAACTGGAGCTGTTCACGTTAGGAGTAATTCAATTAACACTTGTGAACCAGAGAAGTTGCCTCATTAATGAGACAAACTGTGACAGAGAAGGTGTGGAAACAGTCTGGATGTGAGCTGGGCAGGCTGTGGTGGCCAGCAGCCTCCTGTGCTCCTTGCCTCCCTCTCAGAGCAGGAGTGTGCAGAGTCTGACCCCGCAGCATCACGAGTGTGGCTCTTACCTCAGGCAGGTTTTGGGGCTCTCTGGGGGTCACCGCAGAGCTGGGCTCGCTGGCCCCATGCTGCTGCCTGGCAGTGCCATGATGTGCATCCAGGCCCGGAGATTGCAGGGGTGCAGAGCGCAGTGTGAAATCATAGAATTCATGGATATCTGCAAAACAGCATGAGAAACATCCACAGGACCTGGGAGGCAGCCTGAGGCCAGCTCCTGTGTGTGCTGCAGCACCCCTGCCCTCCCACTCTGCCTCCAGAGCATCACAGGTCTGAGCCCTCTGTGAGGGGCTGGCACCCTGGCTCTGCTGGCTCCCCACACTCCCTCTGAAAGCAAGAGGTATAGAGGGGTGCCTGGTTCAGTGGGCAGTGCCCCATGGCTCTGGAAGGCACAGGCATATCCAAGGAGAAATGACCATGCAGTCCACAGGGTCTAAGAGCAAACCATGCTCAGCAACATCAATCCAAAACTCACCCCATCCTGCTCACCAGGCTGTGCCACCCCTAGGCATGGTCCCACGACCTTTCTGCTCCAAAAACCCTCCTGAACCAGGCAGCCCCTGCCTGCCTCTCTGCCCTGACACAGATGGGCATTTCCCTCCCCATCACTGCTCCCCAGCACCCCTGGCTTGTGGAAGGGCTCCTCTCCCAGGAGTACAGACAGAGTGCACAGGGCACTAGGAAAGCAGGCTCACAGTGTATCACTCTGGAGAGCTGATGACTACAGCTGTGTTATATCCAGCTCCTTCCCTGATAAATTCTGTCTTCCCTCCTGGTATGATTTACCTGTGCACTGCCACAAGCAGATGTCAGGTATCCTCATGCTGGGCTCCAAGGACATGAGTGTGCTGCTGTAAACCATAGTGGCTCCAGAGGGGCTGTGGGAGTCCAGACCCCCTCCAGGAGGAGTTTACCCTCTCCTGGTCACACACACAGGATTCCAGGGAGCAGCAGGGGTGCAGTGGGCTTTGCTCCTCCCTAAGGAAGCCCCCACTGCTGCACACTCGGGCAGCTGTTGGCCCTTGGCAGTTCCCGGTTCATCTCCAGGGCCAGCACCTCCATGGGAGCAACAAAAGTCAGTATATCCATTGCAGAAGTGTTTAATTGCAGAAAGGGAACTATATCAAAAGTGAGAAACTTTTATATGAAGAAACTGAAAGGGGTAACAAAAATTTGTGGGAGGCTCTGAGCCTATTTAGAGAGACCCATTGGGACATCAGAGAAGACATGAAGTGCCTGGCTGAAGGATACTGTAAAGGCAAAAGGGAGGAGAGCAAGGCTCAACCTCAGGGGAAGGGAGGTTATTGAAAGTGAGAAGACATTCATCTAAACAGCTGAAGCTGCATCTAGATGAGAAAACCAGAAAGGATGGTAATGCTGCCAGGTTAGAGGTAAAGCTCCAAAAGGTCGGCCAAAAGAGTTCAGTAAACGCCTTGCAAAAGCCATAAAAAAGTAATAAATCCCTTCAAGCACCTGGGAAACAGGAAGCCCGTCAGAGTCAGCAGGGCCAAAAAGTCACAGCAGCATAAATAAGCACTTGGAGCAGGAAAAGCCACAGCAGGAACCTGAGTTCATTTTCTGTACCTGCGTCTGCTGTGGAGGAAGCCAGAGAGCTCCTCTTCTGCGAGTGACCCGAAGGGCAAGTGGTGAGGCCCAGCCTGGGGGGGATGTGGCCATTCCCGTGGCACTCCCTGGGAGCCCATGGATGAAGTGGCTGCACCAGCCCTTCAGTCTGTGATTTCTCACCTGCAGCTATGCCACACCAAGGCACCATGGGGTATTAAATGCCCACATTATACAGATTTCCAAAGGAAATCTGGTGAGCGTTTGGCAGTGTGAGCAGGGACATGCTGATCACTGCCTGAGGGTATTTCCCAGGTGGAGCAGGATGCTCTGCCTAAGTGTGGATACAGCAGCTCAGAATTTGCCTTACAATTTATTGGTGAAGGCCTGAGCAAGGAGGGTCTGCTGACCAATGACAAGATCGAGCAGGGAGGGTCTGCTGTTCTTAGTGCTGAGGAATGCTGAGATCAGCTTGATCAAACCCTCAAACTCCACCACAAGGACATGCAAGACAAGTGCTTCCTGACTGAATCTGGGAGCAGCAAAAATGTACAGGCTCTGATATGGAAGTGGGAGTCAGGAGTGGTGAGAAGAAGAAACTAAAGAGCTGCTCACACCTTTTTCAGCACAAAGCATATTTTGCTGATTAAACCTGGTAACACATAATCTGAAAAATGCAAATGACTGAGAGCCAATCACTTTATACTATAAAAGGCCAGTCCTACTTTTGCACAGTGAGGATTTCTATCATACCTAAGGTTGTAAAGATCCTTCCCTTGAGTGGGGACACCCTTCAAGGTTACTCCTCAAGGCTGAAAGAGATTTGCCCATGGTCATTGCTTTGGGTGAGGAACATCAAACTCTACTTAATAATTTTTTACCTAGCTTTAATAGAATTGCTCCAGCATTGCTTCAAAAGCAGTGCACTGCACTAGTAGTTATAGCTATCCATGTGTAGTAAATAATTTGGATTAAGCCTTTCTTTTTTCTAATCATCGTTATTGTAATCAACTTAAATAAATAAGTTAATATATTTACATAAATGTATTAGTTTGCCATCCTTAATCCTGCAGGACAAACTTGTATAAAGGTTCAATTACACCTGTATAATCTTTTAGACATAAACCAATGACAAAGTCTGGGGCTAAGATTGGATCCAGCTACACCCAGGCTCCTCTGTGAGGAATTTAGAAAGCAAGGGGGTCCTTCTACTCCTCATGACTCAAAAGGAGGGCTTCTCTGATAAACTTTGAAGCTCCCACTCTGCCCACGACACCAGGGATGCTTCCACAAAGCAGGACTGCACTCCCAGACACAAGTGCCCATCCTCTCTCCCTGTGCTTAACCACATGCCCAATCACCACAGCAGCACATCCATGTTGCAGATGGGATGAGAGCAGCACCGACCCCCATCTTCCAGCATCCTGGGGCTGCTGGTCTGGTGACCTCCCAGCTGCAGGGAAGAGGCTGCTACAAGTCTCATCTGCTTCCAGACCAGCTGGGTGCCCACGGGGAGTCCAGCCAGGCTCTGCTGTCCTGTGCCCTGGGAGACATGGGGCAGCTGGCAAACATGGGCGCAGTGAGAGTCCCCAGATCTCCCCACTGCACCTGGGGTACCCCTCCACAACCCCTCAGCTGCAGAACATGCTGCTGGCAGCCCCTGAAGCCTTCCCAAATCAGACATGAGGTCACAGCAAGCAGTCATTGCACAGCCAGAAGAACTGGACTTTGTTTTCGTGCTAAAACATCTCTCCCTCTGGTTATAAAAATAATAATTGCATAACAGGATAGCAGCAGCTCCTGGCTGCATGGATTGCGTTTGGAACACACAAAACTCTGCAAGAATGAAAACAGGATTTGAACAGCCCCATTGTGGGGGTGCAGTGCTGTTGGCATCCCCGTTTGTCACCCATCTGCTGCAGGAACACAGCCTGGGGCAGCCAAGCTGGCAAGGTGCCTGCAGAGCAGAAAAATTGTCCCCTGAAGCAGCCACTCTCCACCTCCAAAACCCTCAGCCCAGTTTAGGTGCTTGCCAGAAGAGGGAATTGTTGCTGGCACCGGGGATTAGAGGAGTTTCAGGATTGGTGGACAGGGTTCAGGCAGCACAGGACGTGGCCATGACAGAAGTGCATTTTAGAACACATGCATGTGGCATTAAAGGTAATTTAAATATATGCTGGTTTCCTTCATTTCTTACAAGCATCACAAGTTGCACACAAATCTGCCTCACCTATGCACTTAAAGAGCAGCACTACCTGAAAAACCTCCATAAGTTGACTGTTGTGGCAGTACAAGATGATGCTGCATGTTCTGTCTTACAGCTCAGTTTCTGTGTGATGACAATGTAAATCCATTCTGGATTTAACAAGGAAAAATATCTCAAGATTTACAGAGATTAGAATTTTTCCAACAATTTCCTCCTGGGGTTAATTTATCAAATAAATGTCATTAAATATTTCTATAGCACCAGCATCTGAGGGGTAATGCAGAGTCCTTGTGCCAGCACGATGCACTTCCAGAAAATGGAATCTTCCCCAGTATGTGCTCTGGCACCAGCTGCATCACCACAGACTTGAAACCCCAGCCTCACACCAGACCATCAGCCATGGCCCCACTGCCGTAGGGAAGATTCACACTTGTGGCTGCCACAGCAGATCTTTCAAGAAAACTACAAGTTTCTGTTCTTGCTATGGGCAAATTTACAAGAGGAGGAGTCCTCAGCGATGGGAATCCTCCAGATTCCTCCAGTTTTCCACCCCGGTTCCTGCAGCCACCCAGGGAAGCCACAACCACCATCCCCAGGAGCACTGCTGGCAAGCTGAACTCCTGGCTGGAGTTTTGTACCCAGGGAAGCACTGCCTGCCCCTCCTGCCTTCACCACAGCTCTGGGAGGAATCTTTTCTGGGGTAAAAGGAGCTGCAGGGGAGAGCTGGGGGTCCAAGCAGCCGACAGAACCACACTGAGCTCTGCACCAGCCACTGCTCAGGCACAGGAGATGAGCTGAATCCCAGAGGGCTTTTGGGAGGAGCGTGGCCCCTTGGGCTGCTGGCAGCTGGGATGGCCAGACGCAGACAAACCCTGCCTGTCCACCCAGCTTCTCCCGCTGCAAAGGGCACAACAGCCCCTTTCAGCCCCGGCTCGGGGAAGGAAAGGTCAGGGAGCTGCTCTTGTGTGCAAGCCCCATCCTCCTCTCCAGGACAGAAGACCAAGCATCTCCCTGAGGGGCTCCCAGTAGCAAAGGGAAGGCAGGGCCACCGTCACCCCAGTCCAGGCTCCTCGATCGCCCTGGGCTGACTCCAAGCAAGTCACGCACTTGGCTCCGCAGCCTCAGACACGGGGAGAGAGGGGCCAGGAGAAGGGAGCCAGCACAGCCTGTTTTCCCTCTGAGCAGCCAAGGAATTTCTTTTGTGCAGAGCAGGGTTTGGCACATTCCAGCGCAGAGCAGCTCCCGCATCCCTGTGCTGTGCCGAGCCAGCCCCGGCACCCGCAGGGACAGGACCAGTCCTGGCAGAGTCAGTGTGCCCCAGGCGTGGGCAGCTCCGGGGACAGGGAGGTGGTCACAAGGATTTAAGGGGCTGTCCTGTGCTCTGGCAGAACACAGTGCATGTGCAGAGCAACGCTGGGCACGATCACAGTGACAGACACATCCAGCACTACACAGACGCATCCTGGACACCACACAAACTTTATCTGAACAACCCAGCAGATCCTCCCCTGGAGATGGACAAACTGGGATTTCTGGAGTCCCCACAACAGTTTATTCTTGAAAAAAAATTATATAGAAAGTCATATCCCTGGCATTTTTCATATGGACCAACTTGGCAAACTCATGATGTTTTTCACTTCTGGTAGCTCTTCTGTGGCCTAATGCATTTTGATGCTCAAACTCCAGCCAGCCAATGCATGCCTTAGGAAAGCATTCCCTGCAGGAGCAGATGACCTGAGGACAGGGATAGACCATGCTCACACATTCATCATCCCCAGGGGTTGAAAAAAAGCAGGGCTGTGTTGCTGAAAGGCTGCAAGAGGAGGCTAAGGCCTCTCCAGAGCCAGAAGCATCTGGTATGGCATGGGGCAGTGAGACGGGAGCCTCTGCACTGAGAAGTGTATATGTGGCTCTTCTGCAACTCCTCCTCCCTCAGATAAACACTCAACCAGCGCTGTGACTCGGAGAAACTTCAGTCAGAGACGCAGCAGCCCACTGGGAAAAGGAGGGGTGAAAAGCAAATAAAATAGAAATGTCCTATCACCCTTCCAGAGCTGTCACTGTGCTCCAGCGGGTCTGGACCTGGATGAGGCAACCCAGAATGTGCCAGCTGTGTGTGGTCACAGCAAGCAGGCAGCCAGACACAATGTCCATGCTGGGACAGAGGAATTCACAAACCTACTCCAAGGGAAGGGGGGGGGGCGGAAGTAATGAATGCAAATTCCTAGTTTAGGTAAACACATCTAGAGAAAGCTCGCTCTGGCACGGGAAATTAATATCCTGTTAAACCAGTTGAAAAGGTCACCAGCAATCAAGCGACACTCCCGACACTCCCTCGTGCCAGCGCTGACAAGGCACCAAGACAGAGGGTTGAGAGCAGGGAGCTGGGAGCTCTGTGCAGCATCTGCCTGCCAGTGTGCAGCTGCAGCCAGCAAACGTGTTCTCTGCAGCTACACTCTCTCCACAACACTTCTGCACTAATATCAACAGCCCTGGGCCTTGGGAAAGCTGCTCCACTGCCTTCACACAGCCCCAGGGAGGACTGGCAGAGCACACAGAAGCAGCCAGGGGTGTTGGGTTCATGTCAGGTTTGCTGAGGCGATCACAGCCCTGCTTGGGTTCACTGCCTCCAGGGTGGGGAGAACCTTGGGCTGGGGACCATTTGGAGAACGGGTTGTATAAATTAAGAGACAAGAAAGGAGATGCACACTGGTCCCTTCAGCATGGGGCCCACCTGCCCCAGGGAGGCCTCCCTAGCCACGTGTCTCTGCTGCTGCTGGCACAGACATTCCAGCACAAGACCTTCAAAAGGACATGCTGGGACTGAAAGCCTCGAGGTGATGCTCCAACAGCACGAAAGAAGAAAGGAAAGAATAAAATAGCTCAGGACACACCACTCAATTTCATCTTCAATGGAAAACCTGAAGCACAGAGGAGCTGCTGGCAACTCATGTCTCTGCAGGCACAGAAGTGGGTCTCTGGCTGCAGAGGTGTGAAGAAAAGGTGAGAGCTGCCAAGAGACAAGAGAGACAGTGAGGGGGAGCACCAGCGCTGTGACAGCCTCGGGTCAAAATGCACTGAGAACGAGTCACACACTACATGTGGAGCTCTGGGGCCCGGGACTGCCTCTAAGAGTGCAGAGCCTCTGGGGTGCTTTCCCTTCTTTCCCACCAGGAAAACCCAGCTTCTCTCCCAGTAGACCCAGGAAAAGAAACCACCAGGGCTGCATGTGTTTCCTGAGGCCCACAGCAAACAGAACTTAAGAAAAGGAGCTGAGTGGGAGCTCCTGCCCCTCTCCACACATTGCAGCTTCTGCAAATGGTTCTCTGGGATTAACTCCAAAATTAGTGCTCTAAGTCAACCCTTACAGGCAGAATCTGGTCTGATTTAGCAGGGAATGGAGTCGAGCAACTTCAGAGTCCAAACCTATTGAATTTTGTTTTTCTTGAAAAAACACTTAGCAAAGAAAGGGCATTTTCAAATGCCGTTGTTCAGCAAGATAGCCCTGTGTCTTGCACAGAGAAGCTGCTAAGTCCAGCAAGACTCCAACTGAATTTGTCTAAATCCACATAGAGAACTTTATACGGTGCTAAAAATGCCATTTTCTGGTGTCCAGCCCCAGGATGAGCCTTGCTGCTAAGTCTATTTCTTGTGTGAAATGGAGCTGCTGGAACAGTATGTTACTCACAAGTGCTCATGGGTCAGAATGAGAGGTCAGAATATCCCAAAGGAGCTTGGATACATGTGGATTCTCTCTTAAAGATAGAAAAATTTAGTTTCCCTTTGGCAAGCAGGAGTGCAAAGCAGCAAGTTGTGATAAGGCTGGGGTGGGGGGTTCTTGTACGGCAGCAGAACTGGAAACCCAGTGGTGGCTGCAGACACACCAGGCCTGCACTGCACAGAGGGTGCTCACAGCACGGCAGGATCCTTTAGCAGGTGCTGGATAGATCTGGCACGACCAGATGAAGAAAGCTTTACCCTTTGTCTGTAATCACCCAACTGAGGAATGGCATCACAAACACCCAGCGACTTCCCACGGGACGCCGGGTATCTCCTGCCCAAGTCCTGGAGGGAAAAGACAGCCCAGCTCCCTGGAATTATGTGCCATGTGTTTGTTTGTACAGGATGCACCTGGCCTGGTCAGTGCCAGCCACCTGGGCAGGATCAGGCCCCTGGGAGGCCCAGCAAGGCCACAGGGACTGCGAGGCAGGAGCTTACCCAGCAGAGCCTGGAAGAGTTCACTTTGGAAGATGTGCGAGACTTTTCCAATGGAGGCTTTTAGCTCCTGCTCCTCCGGGGACCGCAGGGTGCTTTGGTATCTGGTCAGAATTTCCACTGCCCGTTCAGTGTCTGCAGAGATGACACAGGAGTAACAAGGCATTAACATTGAAGAATGTTAAGGGAAGGCTCAAGTGCAGGCTTGAATAATGCCTCCAGTTGCCTTCCAGTTTGGATTTTTAAGAATCAGACAGCCACAAAAGCAGCCTCCTCACTCACACCTGGAAGAGCTAACCCGGCTGAGAAGCACAGAGGGCCCATGGTGGAGAACTGGGCAGGGGCTGGAGGGGAGGTGGTTCTGCCAAAACCCCAGAAAATCATGGGCTAAAATCAGGTCAGTCCACCTCTGAACCCTGTGGCAGTGGGCAGCCTGAACATCTCTGCCACTCCCAGGCAGAGAAGCCATTCACGAGCTGGACACATCCCAGGTGTACAGGGCTATGAATTTTGCTGCAGGAGCTGCAGTCTCCCATGTGGGGCCAGATGGCTGCAGCAATGCTGAGTGTAGGCCCATTCTCATAGTGCAAACAGCTCAGCTCCATGAGCGGCAAAACTTGGGTTTCTACAGGGTGAAGTGTAAGAATTGCTCAACACAGCAACAGCTGTGGGTCAGCAGGAGACAAGTGGGAAAGGCACACGATGCCTTGGGGTCAAAGGAGATGCTGGCCAGGAGGGGAGCTGGAGGCTGCCATGAAGCAATGGTTTGGCTAAAGACAGGGCTCACATAGCTGTGTGAAAACCCTGGACCTGAAATAGCGGAGCTGTCTCTCTGTGCCTGGACACCTCCATGCTTCTCTGGGCAGACAGCCAGAGCTGCCAGTGGAGCCCCAACCTCAGATGTGACCCACATCTCAGCAGGTGGGGAGCTCCTGTGGACCTTGAGACCATCCCAGCCTTATCAGTGGATACTTCCCTTTGTCACCCAGGCAGCCTGCAGACAAAGAGCGTCTGTGTGAGGAGGCAGAGAAGCTGTCCCGCCACTGCTGGAGACTCATCTTTTAAGCCAGGAACTCATGCAGAAAGGATGACCCTGCTCATCATAGGGCTCTTGGCAGAGAATTCAGGTCATCAGACAAGGGGGCCTGTGTCTGCTAGGGTGTGTGCCACCTGGTATCCCAGCTCGTCCAGCCTTGCAGCTCCTCCTCGGCCGAAAGAGAAAAGGGGTCCTCCTGCCTGTGTCCCCAGCCCACACTGACTCATCGTGGGAGCAGAACAAGGAAAGGAGTCTGGGGAAGCGTGAATAGCTCTGACTCAGAGCTGGTCTCCATGAAAAGCAGGGACTTCCCTAAGCTTTATGGGGATCCTAGCCCTGTGCTATCACTAAGAGCTTCCTTTTCTGCAAGATAAGACAGTGGCTTCAGACACTGCCCAGCATCCCATGAGCAGGATTGAGACATCTTTGCTTGGTCATTCCTAACCTTATTTGTAGAAGCTAAAGAAACAGATGAAGAACTGGGGCCACCACACCAGGACACAAAGACTGCTAACCTGGTGTGAACTTCCCACCTAGTCTGGGCTGTGCAGAAAGAGCAGCATTGCACTCTGTGCTGACCTCTGTGCTGCTGGCCACCAGCACTGGGTGACAGCTTGCTGGAGCAGGGGAGCACTGGCTCTGGACAACCAAACCTGGGGAAGTGTGCACATGGCATGGGAGTGAGACCGCAGGACCCTTCTTACACCGCACAAGAAAGAGCACGTGTTGTCCAGGGCCCATCTCACCATGCTTTCAAGGTGCATCCAAGTCCCACTTACAGCAGATCCCTCCTCGCAGGACCCACACCCCCACGCCCGCCCTCCTCCCCGCAGCACCCAAGGGCTGTTCGAGCACAGCATCCCACGGACCCCGCCCGCTCCGAGCCACGAGGACACGTCCACAGCCCGAGGAGGGCGTGACGCGAGGGCGCCCCGTCCTCAGCTCTTAACCCCTGGCTTGCACGGCCGCCCGCAGCGGGCAGCGAGGGCGGGAGGTGCCCGGCAGGGGCGCGGAGCACCGGGCGCGGTCCCAGCGCCGGCACCGGCGGGGCGGACACTTGTTGAGCGCGG